>JAHZNP010000270.1:0-85705 GCA_020615345.1 Triops cancriformis
AGGTGCAAGAGGACACTCATTTTAGGCAAAGGCTACCGTTATTGCACGTACGAATGGAAGCCCCACCCCTCGGGGCATAAAACCTACTGCCTTTCGGTAGGTAAACACCTTTCTTAGGTATATGTACCCATTTTGAGTAGTTACTCTGATTTTAGGCGACCAACAAATACCTGTTTTCGGTACCCTTTTTTACAGTGTAACGTCACGTGCGTGAAAATTTGAATTTCAGATTTCTTATTTTCTAAATATCTTCGTTATTATTCTGCACCTGGGAAAATTAAACATATATCCGGAAACTAGATCTTTTGCTCTTTTTTACAAGACAAAGCTGTGTTTTGGTGTCTATTGCTGTTTAAAGAAGTATGTGTTCAAGGGGAAAGAGTATGGAACTCTGACGAACAGAGGTCACTACAATTTTAGACAACTCAAAGAGTCGTAGTTTTGAAGGGAACTGTGTAAGAGAAAACGAAGCAGGTCGATTATGTTTTAACAGCGCAAAAAAGAACTAGTCACCTTCGCCTGTTTTATAAGTGATACAAGAGGAACTATTCAACAGTGTTAATCTTTCCCCGTGTGCATTATAAAAATAAATATACTTCCTTGACATTTGCCGCAAAAAAGTAGCTGTGTCCGTACGTGCCCCACGACAGTCCGGTACTGTACCCCAAAAAATAATGTCCCAAACAAACCGTCCTATATCTAACGGCCCGGCGAAAAATGACAGTATTCTTTGAAATCGGAAGCTATATGGATGGTGGTCAAGTGGCAGAAACAGTTAGCGATAACTGTGACATTTAACATATAAAACATTTGTCTGAAACATAAATAAAATATTTATTTTTGCTTTCCATTAACTGACTTGCCCAAGAGACTAAATCTAAGAGTAATTACCTCCGATTTAATTGTACAACAGATAAACTAGTTCGAAATGTAAGACTACTCGGTGCCCTCTATCAATGACTCATGGCACAGAACACGTAATCCTGGCAAATGACATTAAACTTGTCGGCAAGCATCCCCCTCTCGCCCTACCCATCGGGATTTTGCAAAAGGCGGTACAGAGTTCGTCCGCAAATGGTAAACCCTACGGGCACTAAGCCTCAAAATATGGTGAATTACTTACTGAATTACTATAAGTCGGACAATCGTTTCGTCAGGTTCGTTCTAACGACAGTTGTTTACCTCCCTGAAACGCCCTCTCCCATGTGACTATACTGGACACACAAACTATACTGGAAACACATACTGGACGTACAGCTAAAAAGCCATTTGGATTTTTTAATGACTCGGCATAAAACTTCGACGATTATTTGACAAAGACTCGGCAATTATCTCTAATTTAATTGCAGATAAACTAGTTTGAAATTTAGGATTTTTCAGTGCCCTGTCAATGACCTCATCGCATAGAACACGTAATTCTGGCCAACGACACAAAACTAGTCGGCAAACAACCCCCCTTCTCCCTACCCATCGGGATATTTTTTTTTTGTGGTGGGGTTGGGAGGCGGAGGGGGTAGAGGCTATTTGAATAAAGAAACATGTGTATGCTCTGATATGTGGCCTATACCCTACATCGAAAAATATACAACCTATTTGGCGCCAGTGACCGGTTCCAGGAACCAAGGCCGTGCGTATGGGGAGGGGGAAGCGACCCTACTCGGCCCCAAAAGCATTTTTTTTTTACAAAATAGAGTCCTAGGTAAAGATCAATGTGTGTGGGATGTTTTCGGAATATTTGAGCGCATTACATGTATTTTACACTTGTGTACTATCTTCTATTATAGTACAACACAATGTAATATCATAGTAGTCCTCTAATCCTGCTGTAATGGAATGGTCCTATGCGGATGAAGAGGTACCGGGTAAATATTGAACGAAATCCGGAAATGCAGCCCAGTTATCGGGGACCGCTAGTGTTGGAATAAATTTTCCACTGAATCTTGTGTTTCCCTCACTAGTCCTGTACAGGTTCACCTTGAACTCGTCCTTTGTTACCGCACCAGTTACCGTGATAAACTGGAAAACGGTACGTTTAAAAGAAACACCCTCCGTGGCTTTTTGTCCGTCGCTTTGAGACTTCTACGGAGTTCCAACAAGCTTCGGCCTCAAATCAGCTGTAAGAACGGACCATGAAAGTCAACTTCATCTTGCTGCTATGTGTATTTACAGGTAAGAACATCTTAAGTAATTTTATTTTTACACTAAAACAACATCTACGTGAAAAAATTATGTGCTTCCCTGAACGTCCATTGTAGGCCTATTTAAAGGAAATTTAGGTTGGCGAAATTCACGCTAGTTATTGGCACAAATCAGTGTTTTCTATATTATTTCTAAAAAGTGAACAGTTTATAAATATTTTACCGCAATATTTGCAGGGGGATGCCTCGGAAACTGCTGGTTCTCGAGGAGTGAAATTCAATCATTGTTCAATAGAACGAAATTTAAGGAGGATCTCAAGGCTCTAGATCCGAAGAAAGTTACGTTCTACCATTGGAGTAGACATACCAATGGCTACCAGACCGACCAGTTGAGCGTGAACGACCCACAAGCTTTGAGTGTTTCCAATTTTAAGCCAAAACTCCCTACGAAAATAATTATCCATGGATTTCTTATTTCATCTAACTCAACAATGGCTAGCACGTTGAGGAAGAGTGAGTCTTTACCTAACAAAGAATATATCCATCTTCTGGCGTTTTGTGACATAACCTTGATTCTGCAGATTATCTGGACACGGACACGGTCAATGTCATCAACGTGGACTGGTACGAAGCGCAAAGTCCGTACAGTTATGTAGTGGCAGCAGCACAAACAGATGCCGTTGGGGAACTGGTGGGAGATTTCGTCCATTTCCTGGTTAAAAACGGGGCAAATGTGACTCGTGTTCACCTTATTGGTCACAATCTTGGAGCCCACGTAGCTGGTCAAGCTGGACGGCTATTGAAGCGGAAACATGGGTTAACTGTAGGACGTATAACAGGTAAGGCCCATATTTAGAGTTTGCAACATGTTCAACTCCGCTGCCTTCCCTAAGATGGCATTGCTTTACTGTTTTGAAGCACTCGAATATTCCGAATAGAATTTACAAGGCTTATGCCAACGTAGGATTTCGTAACAGGGCAATACTCTAGTTTTTAATTCAGAGAAAGACTAGTAATATCCGACAATAGGCGCGAGCCTACGTCGGGAATTAAATAAAAAAATACTAGTAATTCTGTTGCACGAATGTGCAATAACGCTGTATAAAGAATCCATGAATTGTTCATACAAACCAGCGAAGAGCTTGACTCACATTGGCACTCAAATTTAAAAAAGCAAGGCTGCTGTTGCGCTGACAAGTGCTCTAGTGGAGAAGGTGCCATTGTTCGTACCCATGTTGATCTCGTAAGTCTGTGGTATCCTAGTGAGAGCTGAAGCATAAACAAAGATACGAACAATGGCCGCCACTGGCGCACCTACCAGTGTGACTGGTTACCCTCCTTTGAAATAAGCCCTATAAACCAATTGAATGCTTATTTAGAAAATCAAAATGACAAGACTGTTCTGGAAACTACATTCTATATTCATTATCCGTCCCATGTTTCTGTAGAATATACACGGGTTAATGAAGCCCTACACTGTAAAAACAATTGTAAATTTACAATTGCAGCAACAAATTAGAAGGACTTTACTGTAAAAATACTTTTAAAATGTTTCTCTACAACACATTCGCAGTTAAAAAATCAGTTTTGTGAGTATTTTTACAGTGAAGTTCTTGTATTTTTTTTGCTGCACAACGAATCATTGTAAATTCACAAAATATTTTTTTACAGTGAACTCTGAAACAGTTGACTCTGTTACGCTACTTTGCCATATAATGTCGGATCAATATATTCAACAAAAATCAGAAACTGTGCGATTATATATTTGGTTATCAGGTTTGGATCCAGTTCTACCGGAGTTTGAGGCTCACAGTAAGCGAATTCGTTTAAGTGCAAATGATGCCAAATTCGTCGACATTATCCATTCCAACGCCGGTGAAATTTCCCACGCAGCCGTAGGGATTGCCGAGCGTCTCGGCCACGTGGACTTTTACCCCAATGGTGGCTCATTACAGCCTGGATGCCCCTGCAGTGGTCTACTAACAGCTTTTTTCGGTGAATTTGCAACGAGATGGCATCAACCGATGTACTGATACAATATTTTATTGAATTATTCAGCTAGCTGTTCACACGTTCGAGCTTGGGAATATTTTGCCGAATCCATTCTTAACCGGCAGGGGTTTGTAGCTACACGTTGTGGTAACGACTACAAGGATGTACCTACGTGTAGTGGTTTAAGTACTACTTTTATGGGAGCTCATGTTTCGCACAAGTAATCACAGTTCCATTCACTCATTGCCAAATGCTTGAGTGATACTTGACTAAACATTATTTGTATTTCACTAGGGCCCGTGGTGTTTATTGGTTAAGTACGAAGTCCTCGTACCCATTCGCAAAGGGATACAGCGGCATGTGGAGTATCTTAAATACCCCAAAAGTTAGCTAGAAGAAATCGGCTGCCATATTTGATGTTCTGCTATTTATTATAATTACTGTAGTGATTTCTTGAACTTAACATTTCCTTGGCGGGGTATCTCCTGGTGTACAACCATCTGCTTCACTGAATTCAAATAGCGTTTAATTCTTACAAAATACAATTCGTACTAAAATAAATCTGCTGGAAGTGGAAAGAATCACTATTTCCGTTAGAATACAGTTTTTTTACACGATTCGCATTCTTACCTGAACACTGCTCTTGATTTTTTTGCTTAGTGAAACTACTTAAAAAACTGGTAGCTAAAGAGATGACGGTTCGCTTTCTAGCTTACGCTTTACTTATACATTATACTTACAGAGTCTGCCTGTGCTTAAATAAACAAGAATACAACGCGAGAAGCCTTTTGCAACGAGGTAAGTGGCAAAATTAGATTACAGTAAAATTTTCCTATTCTTTAAAGAGGTCTGGTTATAGTCAATGGCGTTTCTAGCCATATGCAAAGTACCGAGAATTTTTCCAAACTTTGGGCACGCAATTGATCTTAGGGCGCCAAAATGGGCCTACTGCGCTAAAGGCGCTATTTTCGCTTTTTGATAGAGTAGTGGATTAGGGCAGACAAATCTGTAAAAGGCATACTACTAAAAATCTCTAGCTACGCCACTAGATCTAACGAATGGACAGAAATTGTGGAATAGTTCCCGGCGACACTGTTAGGTAAATCTACCGAGGAAACGTCAAATGTAACGGATTTAACTATAACAAGTTTTCTCTAGTAGTGAACACATACTTTCAGACCCTTTTGGTCAATGAAACATAACGATTTTATAACTATGCAGCGAATACTAGCGGTGAATCTGGTAACGTGTAGAAAACAAAAATTGCAGCATAGAAATGGCCCCTCTTTTCTTCAAATACACCACAACCGGACTAGAGTTCAGAATGATGTATGATAGTGGCCCATCGAATCCTTTTAAATTTTAATGGGAGCCGTCGTGCCATATACAATGCCATCCCCCTAGCCATTTCTTGTGTGATCGAAACAACAACCTGTCTGAATTCAACAAGTACGTAACTTCGCTTCAAATATTAGGGAAAGCTGCGCTTCCTAAACGACGTACAACTTACATTTGATAGAAGTTCAAAACATTTAATTAACTTGTTAAACTGTTCGATGCGAAGTTCAGTAATATCGATATACAACTTAATTTTAACCGTTATATTCAATTACGATAGCGATCTACAACCTCTACAGCTATTTTAAGGCTTCTCCGCTCAATCGCGATTTGATGGTATTTTCCTCGCAAAAATCCACCGATGTTGGCACATTTTCGAAATACTGCCGATTCCGTCTGATTCTGTAAGATCCAGCATAAGGATCAGGGTTTATGACCGTTGATTCTTGATCCATAATCTGAAATTACAATCAGAGGCGTAACGAGGGTAGGGCGAGCCGGGCTCGTGCCCTGGGCGTCAGTTTGAGGGGGGAGCCATTTTTCATGCAAAATAATCTCCTTTGCTTCACTCTACATTTTGTCCTATGTCACTTTTTCGCGGTTTCTTTGGTAAATATCGGTCGCTATTTGAAGGATTCCAGCTTGACCATACGGCAGCTTCTTGGAATAATTAGCACCTTTTTATTTCCTGTCCTAGAAGGTCAACCTACGTGAACCCCAACGTTTGCGATATGGGTTGAGAATTGGTCAGATTGAGGGGTAGGAACGACCTGATTTTTTAGTCGGTAAAGAACTGACAGACAGAAAAGGACTACTGGAAAAATTCTTTCAGACTTTTAAGTTTTAAGTGACTTAGTGAGAAAAAGTATAAAAAAGTCAAAGAGCGTCAATAGAATTTGCCGACCACCTGGTATGTGCACTTTTTTATTTTAATTTTCAAAGTTAGGGAATAAGTTGATTCCTCTTCTATGAAATAATTTAGGAGTACCGATATCGAAGGATCTCAACTCTACGACGAAATACTAGATTGTAGAATGCTTCACAAAAATTGAACAAAAGTTCCAATATGCAACACTCTTGAATTGCTCGAATTTATTGTTCAATATGGCGACGAAGATGTTTTTCCAAATTTAAGAACTGCTGTGCAGATGATGCTTACGATCTCTATTTCGATTGCCTGCTGTGAACGGTCTTTCAGTAAGCTTAAAGAGCAATAGATATCAAAAAACAACTTTGTCTTATAGAGACCAGCGAAAAATCTAGCGAAAATATATTTTTATTTTTCCCAGATGCTAAATAATAACGAAGATATTTAGGAAATAAGAAATCTGAAATTCAAATCTTCATGCAGGTGACGTCACGATTCTCAAGGGCGGGAAAATGCCAAAACTTTGGAAATAAATAAAAATCGAAACAAAATCCATTATTCTTAGATGAATGTGTATTGTAATAATCCATCAAAATTTCTATTTGCGTTTTTGGTGTCCATTGCCCTTTAAGCTGATTTTGTCATATATGAGGGCGTCAATGAGTCAAGAAAAATTGTCGTCTTTAGCGTTACTTAGCATTGAACGAGAGGAGACCGAACGGATGAATTTCGACGACATAATAGACAAGTTTGCTTCGGAGAAAGCCAGAAAAGTAGCATTTCAACATAAGGTCAGATTTTCCCCCCAAATGTTTTATATTTGTTCATTGCAAATTATTAATTGGATTTCATTATGATATTTTACTCTTGTATAATCATAAGAATCCTGTTGCCTATCGTCGCGCAGTTATGAACATCCTACCAAAAATATCTGTGTAAAAATTATATCAAGTAAGCTGTTTTAAAGTGATACGTACTAAAACATGAGAATTTACCTAAAATACAACTTGGTAAAATATTTGTAGTATTTTATACTTTTTTAATTGGTGCCACTTAAAGAAATTTGACTGTCGCAATACATGACAAGTTAGCGTAAAAGGGCGGGGTGGGGGGGGGCTGATTTTCTCTTTGCCCTGGGCGCCGTTGACCCTCGTTACGCCTCTGATTACAATATAATGGTCGAGCGTCTGCCCGCGCGCATTTGCAAATGCAGATGTTTTTTTATGGCGATTAGACTTCGAATTTTCTATACTAGAGTTTTAATATTCTTCCATAATTGTTAACGATATACTCTTCCTTATTCTTCCTTGTGTAACGGGGTCACTGTTACACTTGTACAATACATATGAACAGGATAATATACACACAAAATGAACCCATTAATATAGACCCACTTTAGCAGTTGCACTTTAATTCTTCATTTCATAGCAACAATTCGAAGCCATTTTTTTATTAATAAAAATGGTAGCCCATATTAATGGGACACCAGTGTGCCGCAGTTCGTCTTAAAAACTGAAAAACCAAGGTAGCCCATATTTAGATCTTCTCCTCCAATAAACTGCTATTATGCATATTACGAAGCTTAACGCAACTGAATTTCTCTTGTGGGAACATTATTGCTTCTTCCCAGTCAAACAAGACTTATTTAAAAAAATATTATAACGGTAGAATTGTCTAGAATGACTATGCAATGCATAAGGCAAGTTATGTTATCTGTAGTTGACCATATGAAAGTTTTACAAGCACTTTCATTAAAGTTGGGCACATTTTTGAGATTCATATCAATGCAAAACAGTTTCATGAAAAGAAGAATTTACCACATTTTCTTTCGAAATGTAACCTTCAAGGTTTTTGAGTGGGAGCGTCCTAGAAGCTGTCAAAAACGTGCCAGTCGGTTTTTCAGTTATTTCAAGCACTTGTGTGAAAGGGAGAATGAAAGTGAATGTGTTTGGTAAGAAGGCACGCACGCAAACTGCGGCGAGAAAGTCCAAAAGAACAGGTTCCGGCGTAGCCCCTGGGCAAAGATGGTCCATGTCATGGTTGGACCATCCTCAATGTCGTTCCCGAATATTTCGTATAAAAGCAGTCCCGACAGTTCGGAACATCACAGCACATCTTCACCTCTTCGAAGTTTCAGCACTTACATTACCCACCATGAAATTGGTAAGCCAAGAAATTCCCTTAATTTTTTCCACTTTTAACTGAAAACTCTAATATTTTCTTCCTGTTCCGCAGATCATCCTTACTGCTCTTGTGGCCGTTGCTTTGGCTCGTCCTCAAACCCAAACTCCGGTACCCATCATCAGCCAACAGCAAGAAGTGAACGGAGATGGCAGCTACAACTTTAGGTAAGCACGTGAACCTCGCCTTTCATATTAGAATCTTACGGTTTGATCTTGATAGCTTCCAAACCGGTGATGGCATTTCCCGCCAGGAATCTGGACAAGTGAAACAAATTACACCTACCGATGCTGGAGTGGTCTCCCAAGGTGGATATTCCTACACGGCCCCTGACGGTACCGTCATCACCCTGGAGTTCGTTGCTGACGAAAACGGATTCCAGCCTCGTGGTGCCCATATCCCTACCCCTCCTCCTATGCCTGAACACGTTGTCAAGCTTTTGGCCACCCTTCGAGCTGCTGGTGTATTGTAAAAGGTTTTACATTATTCCTTTCTGTGGAAACAACCCCTCACGCTGACATGTATTTTTAGTACTACACGAAAGTTTGTAAATAAACGCCAACTACTTCTTTAAATGCCGTTGTATACCATTTCTCTCTTGTAAACTAGCGGAGTCGGAGAAACGGAAAATTGCATTGAGTATTTGTTACAAATTTTGAAACCAACAATTTTTAATCGATAATATTCAGAACCTACCAAAAGGGAAACTTTTTTAATTCAGAACTTTGGTGTCTCGAACAATTATAATTTATCCATGCCTTTTGAGAGTATTTCTCTCCCTTGTGTGATGAGGACGATGGGCTAAATTTTTACCATGAAGAACGCTTTGGGAAACATTGAATGATAAATGTAAAATCGTCAACGCAAGTTTTACATGCAATCGTTTGCAAGAGACGCGAAGTATAAAGTGGCCTTAATCAACCCGTTTTGAATTTGCTCAGATGCTGACAAGTTAAGAACGTCGTATTTTCAGATAAGTAGTAGGCTTACGATATTACGTATAGTAAATAGCCTAGAATTGGCAACAATGTTTCAACTTTCAGGATCTCTCCACTTTCTTTAATTACCTCACCTATTGACCAATATCATTGCACAGCCTCCTCCTTCTACTTCTATTACTACTCCTAAGGCTCCAGCTATACTGCAGCTCTAAATATCCCCAATTCACCTATTAAACTATTGTCCATATTCCCGTGCGTCCAAATGGTATCATGTCTCGCCCAGGTAATATAGTAGGGCAAAGGTATGATTAGAATATGACACACATGTCGCATTCTGTTACATCTTAATGTTACGGCCTTTATAATGGCTGCACCCCCTAAAATTCACGATGTTGCTGGTTGAAGTGCTCTTATTTTTGATAAGGTATATCTGTACTTCATTCCGTTCAATAAATAGTAAAGCAACAACCTAATCAGTTTTAAAAAGGGGTTCAGGACTCGCCTCTCAAGTTTGCCATAAACAAGCGTAAACACACTATTTAAAGACTACAAAATCTTTTGATTATTCGATTAATCTCACCTTATCGGCGCTTAACGTAATACTTGCCTAGTCTACGTCTTTGTTTAATAAAGGTCCCCTTATACAAACTTTGGTATCTGTGTTAAAAAGTTAAACATGAAATATCTTATCTGGCTTCGAGATTGATGTAAGGCGGAAATTTTCAAGGATATGGCGCGTCAAAAAAACCTTCCGTAAAAATCCCATAGATATGGAATTCTACGATTATAAAAGGCCAAGCCCCCAGAAAAAGTCTTTAACTCATTGATTTTACACCATCAACTTCAAATCGTTTGAAAGCTTGGGAGTCCGTTCCTCTCTCAGCTGTCATAATGTTTCGAGAAATTGCTTGTATCTGCGCACTAGTCCTAGTTTGTCAAGGTAAGTACGAATACAAAATGTATAAAGTAAAAATACACACATAAAGTAAAACAGTTTAGTAATTTAAAGTAATCCGTGTATAAACAAACGTTGCGTTTATTGTCTTAATGGGAAATACTTCTCTAGGTCGCGAAATCCCCAAAGAGGCAAACCTTAAATTTGACTCTGCGAAAGTCCATTTCTGGCTATGGACGCGTCAAAATCTTAACGACTACCAAGAAATTTTTGTTGGAGATGTGGATGCTCTCAAAAATTCTAATTTCGATGCATCGTTGCCTACTAGAATTACCATTCATGGATTTGGTGGAAATGCACAGGATGGTTTCAATACCGGCACGCGAGATGGTAGGTATGGCAGTGCTTAAGGCCACGGTGGAGGCAAAGCGCTTCTGACCCAATACCATGGGGAGCTTGCGTGGACCATTTCGCGAATAGGCCTTAAAATTTTACCGAAATTTTTTTACAGTAAAGTTTCTGCACTTGACTAGCGTGTGGTAAAGCTTGGGTTTTGCGAATAGTACAATAGTAAATTATCTGGCTTGAAGTCAGATATTATCATTATAATATGATTATTCAAGCCAGATAATTTACTATTGTACGATTCACAAAATCCAAGCTTTACCACAGGCTAGTCAAGTGCGATAACTTTACTGTAAAGAAAGTTCGGTAAAATTTTAAGACCTATTCGCAAAATCGTCCACGCAAGCTCCCCATGCTATTGGGTTAGAAGCGCTTCGGCTCCACCGTGGCCTTAAAACAAGAGTGCCTCGATGGGTCTGCATTGCCCCGGGCAAGCAGAACTCACCCGGCCGAACTACTTGACGAGACCGCGGTGACGTTGTTTGGTTAAACTTAAAATATCGCAGCCTTCAATTTCAATTAGTATTATTGTACAATTATCAAACGCATATGATCGTTTCAGCTAACTATGATTATACCTTTGATTACACCTGGTTCTTAAACAACTCCATATGCAAGTCTCAAATTGATAAATCATGTTGGGTTGTTAACTTTTCTGTAGTAATCGTAAATACGCAGGCCTACTGCGGAAAAGCCTTCCTCAACAGCCGTTTAGTTGACTACTTATTTCATTCTGTGCTAAGTTTCACCTAAGCTTTAAATATGGATGTCCATTGCTCACTTTTTATGATTCACTAGAAAAGAATGAGGTGCAGGAAATAACAAAACGGTTTTATTCAAGGGATTTCACTAAACGAGGATAACGTGACCTACCTTGGGCAATTACGAGTAATCCAGTTTCAGTGTTGTTACCACGTTGTTGATAACAGTATAAAATGTAAAAAAAAATATTTTGCAGAATTCTTGGCCAGGGAACCCTGCAATATTATTGGCGTTGACTGGTCAGCGTTAAGTTGGTCTCCAGATTACCCCAGAGCCGTAGCTAACGTGGCACCTACAGGCGAATTCACTGGAGACTTGGTGAACTTCTTACTTAATAATGGATTGTCCCTCGCGAACGTTCATCCCATTGGCTACAGTCTTGGAGCTCACGTGGTGGGAAATGTAGGAAGGCAAATGCGAGAAACTTACAACATAACTGTCCCTCGCATTACAGGTATGCAAACCATTTTATTAACTCATCACTGTTCACACTACGCGATTTTCCCTCCGGTTAGTAAAGTCTGTGAGTCTGTTTTGGGTTGCTTTGGGCCACCTAGTGGTCTCCAAAGTGACTACAGCGCGACAAACTTGGGATTTTTTTTTTATTTTGTGACTTCTAATTCAAGCAAACGAAACCTTTTCTTGACAGGCTATCAGGAAGTTCATGAAAATAATGAGATCTCTGTTAATTAGGGTTGGATCCTGCGCTACCTGAATTTACTCTAGAAAACATCCACAAGCGTCTCGATACTACGGATGCCGAGTTCGTCGATATTATTCATACCAACTCTGGTACTCTCCTGGAGGGTGGTCTTTCTTTCAAAAGTGCTATTGGCCATATTGATTTCTACCCCAATGGGGGTTCTTTTCAACCCGGTTGTCCTCACAGTGGAATTGCCGTCATCGACGACATGATTGGTAATTGTTAATTTCTTTTCCCTACCGTTTTGAGCGTAATTGCGTTAATAGGCCTTATTCGACAAATTCGAAGCATTTTATTAATTTTCGGTAGTCTAACCTAACGTTCTGTAATTAGCTGGGTGCAACCATGGCAGAGCTCCTCTTTACTTTATCGAGTCAATCAACTCGCAAACGGGATTCGTAGGCACATCATGTGACAGTTATGAAAATTACGAAGCTGGTCTGTGCGCGGGAAACGAACAGCAAATCATGGGCGAACATGTTCCCAGCACGTAAGAATAGAATTGATCACGTTAAAGGTTTTATTAGAGTGCTAAAAAAAATTACAATGATGCCTTACAGTGCACGTGGTGTCTTTTACTTGACCACGAACTCCGAGTCACCATTCGCCTTGGGTTAAGAATACCAGTGGACAACAATTAAAAGAAAACGCTTTTACGCCAACTACCGTCGTCTTCACCAGGATACGCACCACTATGTGTGAAATGTATTGACTCTCCTTACTTGAAATATAAATCGCACTGAATTTTCTAACCTAAGTCGAATCAATCCAAACCAACTCAGGAACCGACATTGGCTCCTCCAGAAGCAACAACGGCTATATTGAATTATAAACAAACGTTCTTATACAGAAATCGTGGGTATTAACTACCTGACTGATCACGTGCTTATTTTTTGTTCTACTTTTTGTATCAAAGTCAACAAACCACTACATTCAAACTTTTAAGTGTTTATGCATTAACACCTATCATGTCAAGTTTCTGCTAAATTCCGTAATGCTCTCCACATCATCTACATTCAAAGGGATTCAAAAACCACATTTCCTGACAACTATAACATAAACGCAGCTGGCCAATACACAATACATGGGAAGCGAACAACTAACAACTCATGGACAAACGCGTTACCAGCACGCAAAATTAAAGAATATAAGATTAACAACAAGTAACTACAACACTAACCAACAGTTTAAGTTCTCTGATGCAGAGCACGTGGTGTTTTTAAAAACGAATTTAGGGGCACCACTCGCCTTGGGCTGACAATTACAACACTGAAAACGGAAAACTAAAATTAAATGTTTCACGCCAACTGCCAAGGCGTTCCCTGAGTACAGCACAACTGTTATGGTGTAAAGTGTATCGATATCCTTAGTTGCCAGAATTTGCACACTTGAATTCTTGGAAGGTAATTCTACGACTGGAAAACCCAGTCACCATTACTGGACATACTTAATAACAGGTGTGTTTTCCTTTCTGTAAGAGCTGAGCTGTTGTGGTATGAGCGAGGGAAAATATGGCAATTGGGAGAACACGTAAAACGGGACTAGAATCAGAGCGAAGCCCCCCACAATTACTGAAGTAGTCGGCCGCAGCGCTAATTATCTAATGTGTACGGCGAGAAAGCTCTTGTCCGCAAGAAGTACAACCCACTTGCCCTGAAAAATAAAAACAATGAGCCAACATTATATCAGTTAGAAAATGCCACTTCTTACTCGGAAGGTAGGCTTTCTCCCATTGGTACGCACTTGGCCGTTCCGTCTCCACAACGACCACAGCCTCCGTTAACGAACGCATCATAAGACGCGCAAGGTACGGAAGCAAAAGCTCCCGAGTTCGTAATGGACTCCATAAAGTACTGCGATGAGCGTCTGTGGCTGCAACCATCTGTGAATTCCCCCCCACACACCGCAATAAAGTGTCATTAGTAAGTGAGACAACCGTAGCTAACGATCACAATACTTACATATTTGGTTACCCAGTCGACCTAAACATCCCGGTTGGGAGTTTCCCCCATTAGGGTAGAAATCGGCATGCCCGAGGGTATCCGCCATGCCTAAACCTTTTGCGTGCTTCCCGAACTTGGCGTTGGAGTGGATCACATCCACGAACTCGGCGTCGTTACGGTTCAGCCTCAGTTCCGTTCGCGCTATGTCATAGCCAGGCGCAGCGGGATCCAAACCTTGGTTATTAAAGTATCAAGAAGAAAACTTAAGAATTTTCTTTTGGTTTCCACAGTCACACAAAAAACATACCAGTAATCCGCTGAACTTTCCCTTTGGTCACAGAACGCCCAGCAATGCCAGATGCGTGAGCTCCCAAAGAAAATCCTATCATGTGGATTTGGGAGAGAGAAGCGCCATGGTCTACTAAGAAGTCTATCAAGCGAGCCGTATGGTGTGCGACTTCCGACGTCCGAAAAATAGCCGACTTGTATCGAGGCGACCGGGCTAAGGATTTCCAGTCCACCGCGATTATGTTGTACTCTTCAGCGCGCTTGAAGTACGCTAGAAGAGGAAAGGAAATTTTCTTAAGTCTATGTTATGCTTTCTTCCCTCGGGTAATTATTGATACATAGACGCACTACGTTCACACTAAGCACCTGACCCTACACAATTTTCATCTTCTAGTCCTTCCTTTCAGGATTTCTCGCTCAGAGCTCTTGATAAAGTACGTTTCAATTAACAAAGTAACCTTAATCGCACTATGGGGTAATCAGGTATACTTTCACTTAAAGATCATGGTATCTAGCTATTACTGGTAATACAGCTTCGAGTTATCATTATTGCTTACACACACTGTTACTCCGTATCCAGGGGTTAGGGATTTTAGCGTCAATTTTGTTGTTTTTTGCTTTCACTGTTGCACTTATAAAATGCTAGACTGTAGTGTCAGCAGAAAAGTTAATATCAACTCGCAATACAAGTGAAAAATGCTGATAAAAGCCAATGAGTGAAGAGAAATTCCAAGGAAAAATTTATTTTTCAAACATTTTTTTATCAATATAAAGGAGTCTCTTAATAATTAATTCTAGAAAAATGCCACTGGTGTTCCTATAATCAGTTTTCTTTATTAGAGAATTAAGCCTATTTCTCGAGTCCTCGGCTTCTAAAAATTTCTCACATTAAAAGTTTTACGAAAGCCACCAGGTTAACTTAATATTCCGTGAAAATTGTAGTCTAGCAGTGATTTGGCTAGATATTAACTTCACATTCCACATTCGTTGCCTTTCTTTCCTTGTTTCACGTTACCCATGAGTAACCCAAATTAGACAATTTTATGAGACAGAGGCATTCCTCCAGATAGACTTCTCCATACGATGCACTGGCTGTATGTTTACTAGGGAAACAGGTTCTTTTACAGCCTCCAAGTTAAAAAAAAACTGTTAAAGGCCAAAGTTAGTAGGCCCATTACTATGTGTGCTAGTGACCTTCTTTATGTACAGCTTTGCATTGGCCTTGTAACCTACCTCAATCCATATTAGCATTGGGATTCTACCAATCCCAGTAGCTCGTTGTAATTGTACAGCGCATGACATGTACCCCAAACTTACCGTCACGCAGGTTGAGGATGAAATCCGAGGTACCCGACTGGGAATAGCCATGAATCAGGATCTTGGTAGGCTTTGCGTTGTCGAAATACGAATTCTTCAAAGAATCAACGTTGTTAACCAAGAGCAGCTGGTAGTCAGACGGGTTTTTCCTGTAAAACAGGCCAGAGTGCACACACACAAAAAAATACTGGAATGCTCACGGTTTACACACACTTTAAAGAAAATACAGTAATCCACAACCATATACGAAAAAGTGGGCGAGAACACACGACAGACACACCTCAGCTGGGGTGACATGTCAAGTCAAATTGGTAATTACGGTCCACAAGCGTTTGAAAAACGCAAAATGGGTCACGCACACATTCGAAGGTCCGTTTTCGTGTACAACACGGGTTCTCGGACCAAGACCAGCACCAGCAACCCAAAACCGCGACCTAATTGTAGACAACCCCGGCAAAAGTGCAAAGTAGGTATTGACGACGGGAAAAGGTTCAACTTACTTTGTCCACAAGAAGAAGCGAATATCGCGATCGGGAACAACCGGAGCTCGTTTGCTGGGTTCATCCAAAAACGCAAAGTGCAGCCAACCTTCCGCATCGGGCATAAAAAACATGCCACGAATAGGAAAAAAGAAACCATCTACTCCTCTCTCTACAAAATGAGAAACACCACAGAAAGATGAAAACACCGGAATTAGCAACAATGTCAATTGCTGATTTTTGCCAAGAGGCAACAAAAGCGGATGCGAAATCGTTTCCCTTTTCCTGAAGCTTCCTGGTAGACTCGCTAAAGAGTGGTAGACATGCTACGAATGCAACAATCAAGTTCCGCCTATGTATCCTGGATAAGATGACGCGAGGTCATTATCATTGCGGTTTACTAATTACAGGCCCAAACTCGATTAAAACACTAGCCTAAACTAGTATTCGCTTCCGTCTAGCATTTCTGCGCTTCCAGTTTGCGACGCCTTGCATTATAAGCATTTTATATAAAGAGAATATAGGATATAGCCTAGCATGACCAAGCAATTCCTATTAACTTTTTAACATTTTCACACTCGCTTTCCTTTTCCTCATTAGCACAGAATACCTAAAATCGACGCTTTATATACTTTACACAAACTTTCCGTACCCATAACTTAAAGAACGACTGCTGTTCACACTTTACGCTACGAAAAAGGAATTAATGTGAAATTAATAATAAGGACTCTACATAACATAAGGACTCTCAAGGAAACGGAGATTGTAACCCGCGCAGGTGGAGACCAGCCATCGGGATAACCTGCAATACTGTGCCGCCTAAACCGAGACTTCGTATGTGAGATTTTTGGCACTGAACCCGTGGTACCGGACAAGGTTTAATAGCCATCACGAGTCTCGACCACAGAAAAAGAATCCCGGAATAAAAGTATAATTTGCGCGCTGTCCGTGTAAGTCGAGACTGTTTATTGGATTGACCCAAGAATGATATCGCGTAAAACAGATTCCTACTGCTGACACGTTCAAGGCGCGCTACTTTCAAAGGTATAATAATGACTTACGAATACAAAGTAAGGTAATAGAAAGTAAGGTAGTAATGCTTCGGTGAACGAATAAACACCAACTCATGACTGACAGGGAACTAAAATGCAAGAAACTAACGGTCGGGACAGTAAAAGCTTTACTAAAGTGCACATTAAAAGAGTTGTACTAGTGGTCAAAACGGTCTACTAGGTAGCAGACCGTAACGGTATTCTTTGTTGCTAGGAAAAAAATGGGCCTCTTGCGCTTTCCTCACTCAATCTTTCATAGTAAACTGGAATTTGGGAGAACCAAAATCCACGGAAAGGGAGGAACACTTACTGGGGAAGTGCAATACCGCTACGATGAGTAACAATACTAATCTGAAGGTATCCATCGAGGCTTCCGGTAGGGTACTCGCAATCCACGCACTACAAAGGAAATTTAGGTACGCGGGAATAAACTATCTTTGGTGGCACATAGGCTCTGAACGAACAGTCCAAAGATCCAAATAGTCAGTTGGCACATTCACTGACACTTAAGAGACAAAACTTGTACTGTTGTAGAATCTTGGACGACGTGCTGTCATTTAATCTCATAATGAAAAATTTGAAAAAAATTGCTGATACCTGTTCAGTCCTCACACCCAGCAACACCTCTTCCTCTCTCACAACACTCCTTAACTAAACCGAGACTACCGACTGTGCGAGTGCCAACTAAACAAGAAATTCATCCTCGTTGTGCTTTTCCAGGGACAGCGGCTCTCGTCCCTTTTTTTCCTTCCCCTAACGCCTCCTCAAGATCAACAAATGGGGTTTTACCTTCACCTTGGCTTTCCTTTAAATTGCCTCAAGGTAAAATATTTTTAGAAAACCTTGTCGAGTACCTTTGCCATGTAGGTAATTTTTTTTAAAACCAATGGTATGCACGTACAATACGTTTCCGATCCCAAATTTTGTATTTACGAAACTTTGCATAAGTGCTTTAATGTTTATCAAAGTATACATAACAATAGTAACTCAAATAAGCTCAGCTAGGGTTTTGGTTGCATTGATTATTTAAATGGGTAGTAGTTTCCAAACCGGATTCTTCAGTCAGACGCTGATAAACTTTGCGACGATGATCAGGGTGCAAAATAGGTTCTAGGACAGGTGCCAAGGAGTTGATCCGGGACCGAAAATGTTGGCGGTCTAAGGCATACGTTTCCCACTCGCCTTTGCGCGCTGCTTGGTAGGCCAAATCCAGGTCCAACAATACAAACAGTTCAATCAGATTCTCCTCAGGCGCGAAAGCCACCTAAAGGAATCAGAAAACACCGTTAGAGAATCTTTCGGGAAGAGAACCACATTTCAGATTCCAGGAATGTTTTGCCTTCGTTTACCAACGTCGCACCGTTTTCACAGTAAAATTTAAATATACCATACAAATAATGGCCTAATAAAACTACATGTCTGTTCTATATGATCTGCAGTGGTTGGGGTCAATTTTCACTCTGTATACATTTCCCCACCTGTACCTGTGCTTGTGTTTATGCATATATGACTGCGCAGGTATACGATGTGTGAAGGATACGTTCGATAGAATACCCATATGTTTAAAGGCGACAACTGAACTACAAAGACGACTAGTGAAATACAAAGGCGGCAATGATCGTGGGCCACGGCGATGGGAAACAACCATACGAAACGCTGAATCTCACATTTCGCCCTCTATTATCCAATGAGAACAGTTTAAAAAGTTGAGCACACTGTGAGAAAAAGCTCCACTCATTCTAATGCTCCGATGGATTTTCTGTGTTCCTTTCGATCTCCTTTTTCTTTTCTTTGAATTATAATGCGAGCGGAACTAAACGCGGAAGTAGACAACGAAATCTTTACAGATTATTCTATGTAAAATTCAGTTTATTGGGCACGTAACTGTAACAGTGACCCACTTCCTCAGACCAAGCAAATCGCAAATACAACAAAACGTAACTTTGGAAATGTTTTTCCGCTTTAAAAACTTGTTTTGGCAAAAACTTGTTTCACCAGTGCGATAAAATCTTAGGTTAAGACGGTTATTTATTCTGAATGAATCTCAACTCAAGTATAAATAAATTAAGTTTCCATGGTAAGTTGAAACCTAGTTCTTTCTCTTGAAAACAAAAGGGTAAAACACGTAAACTGAAAGTGTAGTAACTCCTACAAGTTCAATCATGCATTTTGGCAGCTGTAACCGTACTCGGCGAAGAAAAATACGAAAAAATCCATATTCTTAACAATGAACCTACACGCTCTTTGTGAAGTACGGCTCCATGCGAAAAAATAATGAAAACAAACGTGGGAGACAATGAAAGTGCACACCGTGGAAGCTATGCACTTACGCGAACTCACTTTCTCACGAAAATGACATGTGCTTCTAAATGGCTTTTCATTCTTAAATTCACCTTCTTTAATCGAGTACTGTAGTATTACGCAACAACGAAATATACAACATTGAAAATCCTGATGCGCTTACAGCTGATGAAATTCTGCGACACAGAAGCGTTACACGTTAGCTATCTCAGTTTGTTTTGTAAACCATATTGCGAGTAGACAACAATGACAAAAAGACGCTAGTCGTTAAGCGGCTAGACATCATCCCGCGCAGTACTTTACAGTTACGTACTACGTTTTATTGCGCGGTGCTAGTCACGACTATCACTTAGTCAGCAACCTGCGCTGTTTCAATGGCTGATGAAAACGTTACTACGACGGCAGTTATGCAACGCTACATCCGTACGCATTACTTGCATGCAGCCTGCGGGGCCACACGCTATAGCAGCGCCCGAATACCGAACAAGGTCGTTTCCAACTTACGAAATTCTAGACAAGCACTAAAAAACTACTACAGGATTGCTATATGCTGTTGAAATGGCCAGCGAGCCACTCCTGACCCTCTACCGTAGGCACCTGGCGTTTTTATACTTTTTCTCTCGCCAACTCAAAAAAATAATAATAATAAAAAAACAGCGAGTGCAGTTAACTCGTAGATAGGATTGTTATGCCAAGGTAGATGTTCGTGCGTTTGCGTTCGCGTGTCTTAAGATTGTCGCGCTGTTCCGGATCTTTGCTTTGGTCGGATCTTCGGTCACTACTGATCATTCATCAATTATCAAAGTTATTATAATAATTAAGAAACTTACAATAAAAAGGGCTGAAAAGTTTTAACTTGTGTGCAGTAAGGTGGCCCGATTTTGATCGGTAAAAGATTGACCAAAAATTGCTCCGATCAAACGATCTGACTTTTTTCAAAAGATCCAGAACATTGCTGTTGCAGTGACTAGTCCTAGTCTTTCATAAGCAATTCTCTGTTGTCTACTTTCGACTTTAGCAAGAATCAGCAGAAAGCAAAAGACAGAACTCGTGGGTAAATGAGAAATGTACGAAGTAATAACATTTCATGCACAGCAGACCACTATTTAAAAAAAAATGAAACAATGGTTAACTCAATTTCTGGCATAATTTCTACTTAGGAAAATAAATTCTAAATAAAAAGGAATTACTTTCGTCTGAGCTCGCTGATCGGCAGAATCTACATCATCATGTCCATCACAGTCGAGTCCTTTTTCCCAGCGTTCATTGGCTAGTCGGACGCGTTCTTCCATGGCTGCACACTCTAGGTCTAGCCCTTGCCCGTCCTCTTCCTCCTCCCCATCGTCATACAAGAAATCGTAATCTGCATCTGCATCCGCATCCTCTTCAGCTTCACTGTCACTTGAGTCGAAGTCGATCGCAAAACAAACCACGCCTCTGGATTGCGGCGGGGGCGCTTCCCACAAGCCTTTAAAACCTTCCGGCGACGCAAACGAGTCTTTTGGTGGCAAAATCGGGGACAACGCGACGCCCCTTTCTTCTTTTCCGTGCCACTTTCTCGTATCCACAAAACCTTCACCGAAACACACCATTTCCTTTTCACATTCGTCTTTTTCATCGTCTTCTAAAGTGTCTTCAGTGCCCGAGGATGAAGAAAATGAATTGTTCAGCTTTTCTGAGATGAGTTTCTTTTGTTGGTCTTCCTCCTCTTCCTCCTCCTCTTCGCTACTCTCGTCGTCACTAAGATTATTACCCAGGATTTGCTTCAAAAACGGATTCTCACACAAATCCGCCCCCGAATCCGCGGTCGGACAATCAAGACTTGCCCAACTGCCGTCCGAAGAGCATTCGCTGTTAGTTCTACTGTCCCTAAACAAATTTGTTGCTTTCCGCGGGGTTGTCCCATGCGTTGGTAACTCTAACGTCAGCTTTACAGGCGTAGACGCTTGTGTAGTCAACTTTTCCGCCAACGCTGGCTCCGGAATCTCTTCCGGGCAGGTTTCCGGTGTCCCGATTGAATTTGGGACCGAATTCGGTCTTTTGTCACTTGAAATTGTCGCTGAAAGCTTTACGGCATCTCGGTAGCTTATTTGCTTTTCCAAAGTGCTGTTCTTGTTACTATTTGGGGTAGGTGGCGTTGGCGGCACCACGGAATCTTGCCCCGGGGGCCGGTTGCCGCTTCCTGATGCTTGCAACAGATTTCCCACGTTCCAAGCGATCAGGTTGCTTATGATGACTTCTAACGGGTTTGACGTCTTTTCTTGACTTTTGCTCCCCACGAAACCGCCTAATACGAAGAACGGTGGTTGCGGGGCAGGCTGGCAACCAAAAATTGGTAATTTCTTGAGCCCCATTGGAGCTTGTGGGCCAAAGCTGCTCGGAGCAGATGTGGAACGACACATTCGCCCAGGTTTCTGACTTGCAAGACCGTTAGACGGTGGCTGGACGGACATTTGACTGAAAAACTGTCCCAACCGTTGTTTATCGTTAAGGGGGGCGACGTAACAGCCAACATTGGGCTTGTAATCCCGCGGAAGGAAGGATTTCGTGTTTTTCCAACTGGCCATGTTGTTTTTTAGTTTCAGGCTATCGCTCCTCGAGTTAGTAGGCCCAGAGGAGTAATTCCACGGGAAATTCTGGTACTCCATTGTTTATATAGAACACTTAAAGTAATTTTTTAATAATAGTTTTGATAGATTATTTGATGGGCTGAAAGACAGGGAGTCACTTTCTGACGCCAGGACGTTCAAAACAATGAAACGTGGCAATATCTGACACAACTAGGGATAGTGCTGGTGTAGGCTTCCAACTGAGGCAGTTATCCGAGGGCAAAATCGTGCGAATTCTGTTGAAGGGGACTAAACGTTTCGTCAAACCGTAATTTCGTCCCACCGTAAGGTAAGGGCAATGTATTGTATGTGTTTGTTTTTTACAAGTAAATTTCAGATAGTAAATTACACGTATTAGCAGTGTTAAATTTGTGTTATATTTGTGTTAATATCAGTTAATAGATGAAATACATAGCTAAGCGTATATTCGTGGCGTATAGGGGAAAAAGATTCAATTCATAATGTAACACAATCAAATCAATATACCACAAAAATAACGTTGCTAATACGTGTAACTTACTATCTGAAATTTACTTGTAAAAACAAACACATACAATACATTGCCCTTATCTTACAGTGGGACAAAATTACGGTGGGACGAAACGTCTCTTACCCCTGTTAGATCGTGTGCTACGGCTCGGGCAAGTTAACTTTTCCATTCTATTCTCCGAATTAACCTAGATAAAAGAAATTAAGCGACAGTTTCAGGCTGATGTAATGTAATTATATCCGTAACGCGTACAGTCTGTTTTGAGGGCATGATAACCTTGTTATCTCCCGTTGGTGTACCTGACAAACTGCCGTCGATGTGCTTGGCTAAAGATTTTCGGGCAACAGACAATTTTTAACCCTCACTTCTTATTAAAAACAGTGTTCACGACGTCTGGTGCAAAACTGAAACTCTACTTGGTTGAGGAAAATGTTCGTCGTTGGCAAAGTATGATGACATTCACTTTCACTGTGTTACATATGTTTATAGACTGCCGCCATTTTGCACTAAGCATAAAGCAACGTTCAACGTTGGCGGACAAGCATTCAACTAAAAGGTGGGGCTTAACGGTTACTATGACGTCACCGGGAATTCAATGAACGAGAAAATGCTACGTCAGGGTAAATACCGACGATAGCGCATTACGTAAGCGATTTTTCAAGGAAATTGTGTTGTACTGAAACTGTACGTGATTTCTTTCACGTTAGAACGGAGTTTTGTGAACAATTTCTGTGACTTCATAAATAGAACCAGCAAATCTTTTCTTACTGCACATGAATCACCAGCAGGGAATGTTGCAAAGGGGAAGCGGAAGGGCGACGTTCGCGAATTCCAGGAATAGGTTTCTCATATGCTACAAAATGAATAATACAGGTCTTAATTTTAGACATTTGCTTCAAGGTTTTAGTCATATGAAGTTTTGCCGTTGTGAGGGAAAGCTCTATATGTGGGCCTATTGCTTCGTCATGAGATTGAATTGATGTTGAGTATGTGTCGTGCCGAACAATTAAACCTGTTATAAGAGACACTAAAGGCTATTTTTCTTACTTTGCTCAGGCTTTTGTAACATGCGCTTATGTTATTTTATTATTTTAATTGTCTCGTCACAGGAAAGGTCTTTAGCGTAGTTATTTCTAATGTTCGCGTTCTACTTGTATTTGAATTGTAGCAATGAGTCATGTGTAATACATTTATTCTGAAATGGGAGCTCTTTTGAGACAGAAAGTTTACATTGTATACCAAGAATTCTATATTATTTACAACAGTAAGCGGATCATCGGTTGTCACGAACTTTATTTGCATTTGTCTGCAGTGTGATTGCATAAAATCCGAAAATCAGGTTCTGACTTTTCCTTACGACTAAATTAGTCTCAGTCTGTGGTGGAACATGATCTCCTGAGAGACTTGTCCCTCCCGTAACCATCGGCTCCTCTGCAACTCCGAGGAAAGTCGTGAAGATTCTGGTGTTGACATTTTCTAACAAAAGGGTGACCAATAAACAATAGGAATCGAGGCCACGTTATGTTTGTAGGAGCCAAAAGTAACATCAAACAAGAATATATCCTTTTTAATCCGTAAGATCTGGAAACTGGAAAAAATTTGCAAGAAATGTTATGATCGCTCGGGTAGGACGGCGTTTTCCCCGAGCAATTGTACGGCAAATTGCAGCGTCGCTTACAGAAAGAGTCACTTATATAATTGCAAAACCGAGCCGTGACTTCTGCTTTAATAGGTTAATAAAAAAATCCATAAGCAATAAATATATTTAAACGTACAAAGATATTACAACTGGATGTTCAAACAACTCTTCATTTTCTCCTCCTCTTGTCAGAGTATTGGAATCTTATCCGGTGAGGTACTTTCTTCCATGGAAAAGCGCTTTTTTCTCAAAACCTGCAGACTTTATTGGAGTATTTAGTTCGTAAAATGGATTCATGGAATGCTAGAATGGAAACAGATTAATGGCAATCAAACAGAAAATTACACATGTTACCTTGATGTACGTTTCGTACATTTCAGTAAAAAAGTTCTTAATTCCATCTTCGTTCTTAACGTCGTGGAGAATGAGAAAACGTATTCTACTGCCTGTTACGAAGGCGGAAACAAACCATTCATTGAATTTGTCCACAATTTTCAAATACATGGCATTTGTGGCCCACATATGTTCATCTACCAAATCTAGCGACGCGTGTGCGATAAACTGGCTTAAATGTCTGTGATCTTCTTTCTACAAAGATTTTGAAAAATAGTCAATGTCATTCCTAATTCCCTTGCAAATTAAACTAACTTTTGTTTCTTTATTCACAGGCGCAAATTCCATTTCAAATAGTGGATTATCGTGGTGTCCAACTATCACAAAATAATAGTTTCCAGACATTTTGTATCACTTCTGTCTAATTGTGTATTTGTATATTTTTGTTGCTATTTTTATTTTCCTTTTGATGAATGCAGTTTTACTTGAAACGCCATCTGATAGATGGTAGGCTAACTAGAACGAATGCCACAAAATCGTCTTTTACCTCTAAAAAAGGCAAGAACCATAGTTTTAAGAGTCTAGAAAAGAGTAAATGCTAGGATACTCAGAATAACTACAAATTGTCAAAGATTGTTTGGACTATTGTTATATATTAGCATTCGTTAATATGTTGTGTATTTTATTAATTCCAATTTCTGACATTTAGCACAATTTAACGCCATCTAGTCAGGAACTATTAAATGATACGCCCCCTCAACATTTCTGTTTAGCCGTGGGAAAATAAATTGTCCTAAGGCCAGCTCAGTGGGAAAATAAACAAACAATACAACGGGAGAAAATAAGTTTTTTTTCTGTTCTATTGTAAGTAATTATGGCTACAATTCGTCATAGCCTCCAGAGAGACGTATTTGGTCCAACAGACGAAAGATTAGTTGGCGTGGTACATGTCACCAAAGCGAATAAAAAGAAGAAATCGTCTTTTCTATGCGTTGCGATTAGCCATGACAAAGACAGCTGTGTTACCATTTGCCAAGTAAGGAATTCCAAAACTGAGCGTTCTGTGTACAGCGTCAAATGTGCGTTTGACTCAACATTTGCTTTATAATTAGGTCAAGAAGACGGATAAAAATGTTTATAAAAAGCAAAAGTCATGGGCCTTGCCGGAACTTAAAGCTGTTGATGGGAAAAATCCGAGCAAAGTAATGATTTTTTTTACTTGTGTATGGCGTACGGTTACATCTTCGTTTCATGGACTAAGAAAGGGAAGACTGAATCCTTGTTTTCTATCTGTTTGAGGAATGTTGGACACTTTTTACGATCGCATCCTGTGCCCCTGAAAAGAAATATTATGGCAATCTATCGATAGTCATTCATTTTTGTGCTGATGACAATAATTAAATTTGAAAATATGGTTTAGGAAACATTGGAGTTCGATTTGCATCTTGATAAAATCTACAAATGGGAAGCTAGCAATGCACAAGAACGCTTGCTGTTCTTTGCAGTCTTATCGAAAGTATGGAGCATTTTGGCCAATCGTTAGCTTTTGTTGTTTTCGAAATTGACTCTGTTTGTGCTTTTGGATTAGTTGTGCGAGAAGTATTTGCCGAAACAAACTCCAGTGTTCCGGAACGTTCCCCAGAACGTTTTAAACGAGGCTACACAGTCCCTTAACGCCGAGTCGTTTAGCAAAGAGGGCGGATCGTTTGATGCTATTATTCCCGAAGAGGAATATCAACCTTTGACCGACAAAGAGGAGCACGACTTAGAGCGATTACTCAGCCGCACCGAAAGTGCGATTGCGAACGCTGAAGCGTTTACGGGATATTTGGCAAAGGAGTTGTCCATGTTGGATGGAGTAATATATCTTCTTTCTCTTCCTTATTATTTTATTGACATATTTTCATGAAGTTCTTACATTGAAAGTGGTTGTGTAATATAGAAATCTGTTTCGAATGCTTTCATTTTAGGCCAATATTCATAGTTTGATGGGTTCCGAAGACCAAGTCATGCAACTTCTAGAGCTAATTAATGCGGCCGAGTTAGAAGCTGCCAAAATTGAAACGAGGCTAGTCACCTATGAGAACATTCTGCAACAAGCACGTGTAGCCAAGTCGTCAGTTGGCGACAAGAATGTGTCACTCGAAACTGCAAATAATAACAACAGGAAACTTCTAGCGGAGCTAAACAATCTTGTCGTAAGTAGAAACAAATATTACAAGATATAATTAAATGAAAAGAGAAATGATTCGGTTGATTCAGCAGCTAGTTAAATAAAGGAATAGGAATTTTCGCAGAAAAACGATAGTAAAAGATTCACTAGAGAAAAACTGAATGAGACTTTATCTTTTTTATTTTATAGACGCAGCTTGATATTTCGCACCAGCATCAAATGGCTTTAATTGACGCGGACTTAACCAATCCAGTCGGTCTCCAAAATGCTGTTTCTGCTGCGCAGGCTTTACAACGTGTCGTGAACGCGGAATTGTCTCCTGGTATGGAACGCTTAGCTGCTGTACAAGACCAGAAGCGGCGATTTGAAAAATGGCGAGCCAAATTCAGTGCCAGTGTGGCACGACACCTTAATAACCTCTTTATCCACTTAGTAAAGCACACATTGCACTTCAGTTTCATACCGTAGTAATAATTAAAGGATCGTTTTTTGTCTTAGGGGAACGATGTTGGCGATACTACGAGCCAGAGCTCGCGCACTTCTAGTCTGAGCATTCCCAAACACTCTCATTTGCATTCAGATTTAGCGCCATATATGGAGCTTGTGCATTGGTTAAAAGCCATGGATCGCCGCACTTACGACGAGCTTGTTAAAGTTTACACCTCGTCGTTGTCCAAACTCTATGAACGAGATGTTCACACTTTTTTCGAAGAAGCAAAACTCAAAGCTATCACAATTAAAGAAAAGAAAAGTAAATTATCAAATAATAGTGAAAAATCTATATCTTCTTGCAAATTACCGAATCTTCTATATTGTACATTTTCAGTTAGGGGAAGCGACTCAGGTTCCGAAACGGGTAGCTCTGGCGGGAGTGCCCCGGCTACCAAACGTGTCCAAGGAGCAGCTACCGCTGGCACGGGTGCTCAGACAGCGCAACAAAGCCTGCTAGGCTTAGAACCCGAGCTTTGGGTCTCGGATCTCGAATCGGGAGACCGTAAACGCTTAGATGAGCTCCTAGAATCCGTACTCACGGAACTGGAGCCGATTTGCTTGAGCGAGCAGGAGTTTTGCGTAGCTTTCTTTCAGTTAGAAAGCATAGGCAACGTAAGAATCTTTGGTTTAATGACTTCAACCTTAAAACCAGTACAAAACAATTCTTAATTTTTTTATAGCATTTGTGTGTTTAATAGGGTGTTCGCAGTTTACGATGAAAACTATTCTATTTTATTATGTTTAAACTTTGACTAGCTTTACTTTTTTGTCTACTCTTTTGTAGGAAGGGCCGGTAACTGTAGCGAAAACTCCCGAAAAATTGGCCAATGAGGAAATGCGCAAGATTATGAGCAAATTGTTCAATGTTTTGGAATCCGAGTTGCTAGCTTTCATTGCAACTTACGAGAAGGTTGACTGTTAGTAAGTGTACCGGACAGAGTGTCTTGAGCGTATGCCGGGCACTATAATGAGTAATTATTTGCATTTATGACAGTTATTCGTTCTACGTCCTTGTGCGATTGGGTCAGCACGTCATGTCTGCGCAAGATACGGGTTCATTTCTGAGCATGGCTTTTGGAAGCGCCTTGGTGCAAGTCAAGCGCACATTCGATCGCTTTATGCAAGCGCAGTTAAGGTCGATTCAAGAGAGCAAGCCGCCCAAAAGGAACCGATGCGGAATGTTGCCTTTCGTCGCAAATTTTGCGGTATTGAATTTTTTCCTCCCAGAATGGGCACTTATTATTAAATTCCGTTAAATATTCGTCATTTGTTGTTTTTACTTACTCTTTTCATTATTATATTTACGTATGATATGTACGTACTGTATGATATTTCTAACCTAAAATGCAGTGTTTGGTATTAATTCTTCTTAATTATATTCTGCTGTGTTCATTTGAACCTGTTTTTGTTCTGTTATCCAAATTGACAATTATCTTATTATTTTCCGTTCCATTTTTTCTTAGGAGTTCGCGAATACAGCGGAAGAAATTTTTAGAGGCTCGGATCGTCGTGTCGACCTTGACAAATGGTACGTGCGACTGATCCGGGAAATGTTTGACGTCGTTCCCAAATTAGCTAATGAACACTCCAAAACGCCTCCTGAGGTTATTAAAATGGGTAAATTTTCTTTTAAAAACAAACGCAGAAATTATAAAATTATCTCGCTCGTCTTCTGTAGAGAATTACCATCGCTTGCATGCCATGTTATCTGAATTGAAAATTGGGGTACTGGACTCAGAAAGAAAAGAAGCTAAACAGCGTTATAGCGAGGCACTGAAAGCATATGTTGTCCAATATTTTGGCAGACCTCTCGAGAAACTCAATGTAATATGCCGGGGATCTCTTCAGTTATATATTTTCGTTTACTGATTTTTAATTTATAGCATTTCTTCGACGGAGTGCAAGCCAAAGTAGCGCAAGGAGTGAAAGAATCCGAAGTTGGCTACCAAGTCATGTTTAGCAAACAAGAATTGCGTAAAGTGATTGCCATGTATCCGGGCAAAGAAGTTAAAAAAGGCTTGGATGCTTTGTACAAGAAAGTAGAGAAACATTTGTCAGAAGATTCAACCCTCTTACAAGTATGATATTTATATTTATTTTTTGGAAAGCAAATTCATTTTATTATTCGATTAGGTGGTTTGGAGAGAAATGCAAGATTTATTTATTTGCCAATATAAAGCGCTGGAAGACATGATAGAACGGTGCTACCCTGGGGCGTTGATTTCCTTGGAATTTTCTATTAATGATATATTGTCTTTTTTCTCCGAAATTGCTATCTCCCATTAATTTATTATTGTCAAAATGTAAAAAAGAAAATTAAGAAATTGTAAAGGTTTCGATTAATGCATTACCGAATAAAAATCGTGGGTCCTTTATGCCAGACCAGGAGTAATGCTTAGCGAATCATTTACGAGGTAGAATTTTGGGCTGATTAATTGGATTGAATGCGAGAGTACTATACAGTACTCGTAAAAAGAACGACCCAAACAAACCGTCCTATTGCTAACGGCCCAAGCCACTGTGAGGAAGCCCTGTTGCGGGTCAAAAACGTTCGAAAGACGCAAAAGAGGGACACCGCTCGCGCAACTGCCGGGCCGTTAGGCACCCGACGGTTTGTTTAGGTCGTTTTTTTAACGAGTACTGTAAAATGGAGTCCGCTTATAACGATGGGCTCGGGACCGGGCAGGAAGTATCGATATAGGCGGACTATCGGTATATCAGGACTTGCTTACACATCAAGCCAGAAAACATCACTGGAATAATAAAGCGTAATGATATACTTTGTATTATGGTTTTACTACTTGTGATATCACTGACTGTGACACAGACTACCAAACTGCTTTGCAATTGAGTTTTGCGTTTGACTGTTTTCATTTAAAGCCACAATGTCCACTCGCTGGGCGATTGTTACAGTTTACCTCTTTTTTTCGTATATTTCCCTCACGATTCTCAGCGCTGTACTGTATTGTACAATACATTTCATTCACTCATTCACATAACAAAATTCATAAAACCATATATACTTTTGATTGAGTTAACTGGGTTGGGTTCACACGTAGTACAGTTGCAATTAATTAAGGAATCTGAACTGGTCTGGGATTAAGACTTAGTTTTATTAGGGCTCAGAATATAAAAGATTTGTTACTACTGGGTAAGCTCTTCTGCCGGTAAAATATGCTGTAAATTAGAACGGAGCATAAGTTTGGCTTTTTCTCCTAGTAGCCTACAATCATTGTTCCGTTTACAATTCTGCATTTGAAAGACATGTGTACGCCAGTGTGAGATGTTCATTGTTACTTAGTTCGTATTCCCGCCATTATTTTGTACTAACTCGTGCCGTTTTCTTTATTGTTGATGCACTGAAGGTATGTGTTAAAAGGGAAATGTACATACAGTTCGTGGACTGACTAAAGTTGATATCTTGGTTCTTGTCTTGTCCGAATTTGCATGTCTTTTGGTTTGTCGACAAGTTGTTTTTCCTGCGAGTTTCTAGGAATATCCCTTTGAATAATGTTAATGCGCTGTTAGAGCTTGAAGCGCTTCAGACAAGAAAAAGAATGAAACGAAAAAGAAGTTAAATTTAAAGCGCGCCTATCTGGCACCAACGAGTTTTAGGTCAAGCCAGGTGTAAAAAAAAAGAATCTTTTTGCCCAAGCCCACGGTGTTCTCTTATTCTCAATGAAGTGGTAATCCGAGCTGTCCTTTCCCTCTTATACGGCTCGTTTTATTTGAAAGTTCAATAAAACGCGACGTAAAGGAAATGAACGTCTCATACTACGCTGTTGGCAATGTAAGTCAAGAGCAGCAACCCAAGTCGTCAAGTGTGCAAACAGCACAAGCACAAGTTAATGCCGAAGCGCATTTCGATCCCATTCACAGACTTTTACCTTCAAGAGCAATGACAACAAAGACGGCCAGTTCCGAGATGATGGACACGGCGCCCATCAACCTACATGAAATTTCAAAACGAATTTCCATGCCAGCACAACGTTATTCTATTCGATACAGTTAGCTTCTGTTTAATTGGGACACCTATTACCGTAGGCAACCACTTATTAAGGATGGCTCTCAAAGAACACTAAGAGTAGCTCAGTTCGATTTCGCTTAATCGGGACCACCCGCTGAATAATTTTCATAACTGTTTTTGGTTTGTCCAATCGCATAGAGTTACAGTCTTTTAGGAAAAAGGCTTAGCAGTTTCGGAAGAAATTTACTGTTCCGGACGTCCGCGTTAGCCGTTGATTTCCTGGGTATTTTAGGCCCCGAAATCAGTCCGTCCGCTTCCGAGAAATGGGATTCGTGGAGAGGTTAGTCACACATACACACATACGTTGCCATGTTTTGTAATCACGGGCAAGGATCAACATGATCTAGGTTTTCTGAGTGTTCTAGTAGAGAAAGAGGCTACTTCCTCTCCCCCCTTCACCCCCGTTTCAAAGAGAGCTCTTTAAGGACTCGTATTAGTGGACGGGTTCTCTGTTTTGTTATGAGGGAAGCTAAAGACAAGGGAATGAAAGAGAAAGAGAAAAGAGAGCATGTCCATCCTGTCCATCCGCTCGTCCATGACAAGGTCTGTTGATTTTTATGTACTACCTGGAGCACAAACTGCACACGTTTTATTTGTAGCTACGGCGACGTACACACGAAAGGTAAAACACCGTAGAGAATGCTAAAGTGTTCCGTTCCTGTTTGGTTTTTAGTCTGGGCCTTCCTTTTCCGTAGCGTTTTCAAGAACCATTTCCTCCTCTTCCCCTCTAGTTTGAGTGAAGTACTCGGAAATGAACTCATTTTTTAAAAGGCGCACATATTGACGTTTCTAATACATAACAGGAACGCAATTTTTTCTGCCATGTTGACAGTATGGTATAGTTACTCATAGACTTCTTTCGGCGCCAATGAAATGGGTTGCTAGAAACAAAACTTTCACAAAAAGGAGGATCTTTGTTAGCAGTGCAGGTATCCTTGTTTGACGCCTTTGTTAATAAATTACAGCAATAGCTTCATAATTAAGAAAGGTGAAAGAACTTTTGCCGAACGTTTGAATGATTTCGAAAACTTTGTGGATGAAAACTTGAGACAAAAGACTGATTTCAATATTAAATTTGAAATCAGTGTTAATCGAACATCACTTAATTCATAGTTATATAATAGATTTATAATAGATTTATAAAATAGATTTATATAATAGGCAGATGCATGTCGAATGTTACGTTATACCAACAGCAACGAATGTTGAAGATAATTGTCGTTTAAACCAGTTCTGTGAATGCAAGTATGTTGTTTCCGCTATTCAGATTCTTATGAACTAGTTGCTGACGTAGAGCACAGATCTAAGAAACATAAACCGGGAAAAAATTCTGCACAAATAGGTTGTTACGTGGGTTGTTTTGCTAAATATCTTGCTCGTCACTGTGGCAGAATCTTCCCTTATATCTACTGCTCTCTTACAAACGGGTTCGACTTTACTTTACGTAAGGTCCTGAATATCCGTATACATGCACCAATAATACCGAGAATTGGTCTTATAGATGCGAATATATGAGAACTTAGCTTAGTTACGTGAGTGATAAGTTTTATACTGAGAAACCACGTGTAGGGGAAACTCTGATGTAAGATGTTGGTTACCGGTGCTTGCCATGAAAAAAAAATCTATTACAAGTCACAAGCGAGTTTTACCGTCTGTTATTCTCCGCCTTCTCATGAACAGAATATGTCATGTGTCCAATGTCCATTTCATTGTTAGGTTTTCTGTATTTATGTGCTTAGATTTGCCAAGGACAAGGACACGTTTGCCAGATAGATTTATGAACATTCTCATAGATTTTCATATTTTCATATTTTTTTATATCCTCTCGGAATTTTTTGAAATTACATTCTACTAGATAATACGAGTCATTGATAATTAATAATAGAGTATGCATAATACATTGTTTGAAATCTAAAATCAGTAGAAAATAATTCACAGCACTTTGGCGGGCACTCTGGTCTAATCGTTATTTGACATATAATAAGGTTTTACTATTAATTTGAGGAAAATTTTCGTCTTTGATAAAGTAAGTAAACTTTTCCCACGGCTTAAGGTAGGTAGTTCAGAAATGTAATTTTCCGACCTATAGATTTTATACCGATTTCCTGCGCTATGAAGTTCGATGACTGTCCTCGTTTTGTCAAATCTGGACACCAATCTTGAAGCATTTTGGCATCAAATTACAGCCGACCGTCAAAGCCAATGGGTAGAAGTGCACGAAACGGAACAAATGATGGAAGCGTTTTAAGAAGAACACCTTTATTGGTCAAAGTCCGGGTCAAGTATCGAAGAGGTTACTTCCTGTAATTTAGAAAGTCGAACCTTTTTACGAACTGCCGCAATGGTTAGTTTTACCAGCCATTGCTTCGTTATCAGGAGCAAAAGCGCTGCAAATAATACAGTACTGCTTTCCCAAATTCAAAGCCAGTACTTTTCTATTGATCGTAAATTAATTAATTTTCTAAGGTTTAAATAACCTGATTTAAATTGTTGACATAGTCCACCAGAATTGATTAATTTATAAAATTTTCGAAAGTGTCATTAAATACTTTTACGAGATTACTACTGAACAAGGGAACTCTGTTTAAAACTATCAACATTTCATTGAAAGGTATCTCACAAGGTTGTTAAAAAGAGAATACAATAAAACAGACGGGATCTGGGATCCCCCTTGAGAAAAAATGATGATGCGTGAGCTTCAAGCCAGACGGCAAAGCTAAAGGCTAAAAAGATTATTTCACGCAACGAAAGGAGGGCTGTCGTGCGAAGGAGGGTTGCGTAAGGGCTACACACATCCGTAAGTCGGCCGTCATAAGGTTGATGCAATGCTGTCATACGACATAAGGTCAGTGTAACCAGGTTCGGGTGCTTAGAAGGGGGGGAAAGCGAGAGAAAAAAGATGCCTGATAGTCTGTGCCCCGTCTAGCGCATTTCTTGCCTTCATTATGGTGTTTTGCTATGGTTCCATGGTACATCAGATGGCCATAGTTTACCTTGTCAAGTCCCACTTTAAGACTTGGAAGACTTGAAAGACCAACTTTCTTATCTTGGAACGTACCAAACGAAGCCAAAAGAAGTTAGGAACTGTTAAGAAGTTAAGTGAAGGCGTGCGACACTTTAAAATACAAGTTCCTTAGTCGTTCTAATTCTTCTATACACAAATTCTCCATTCATCCATTACATTCCTTGTGAGAGTTACATTTCGAGCGCGTAAAAGACATGAATGAATGAAAAGAAATCTCACGCCCTGTCCTTGCTTCGGTTCATTGAGTTGTAAGCTTTCAGATTGACGCACCGGTGTGCTGAAATATATAGCAAGTATTGTGTGCCGAAAACCCGAGGCTGAAAAACGGAAATCTAGGAGAAGACGGCAAAAGCAGAGAAGGGTGAACAATAGCCATTGTTGAAACTAGCGCTAGACATCGGGATCCGATACTGAAACCTTTCTCCTCAGAAAGGGTCCCAAAAGGAGATGTATAACTTTTCTTTCCCTTTTTTGACACCTTGAGCTCTGAAAATGTCCGACCTGAAGGGAAACGTTGATTATAAGAACTTGAAACATTGACCAAAAGGTATTTAGGAGGAAAAAGCCACGAGTGAGAAGTAGTTGGGGCTTTTACCCCCACCTCACGCCCCCAACTCTGTTCATTAACCAAGGTTAGCTCGCCACAACTATCATTTGTCTTATGACCCGAGCCGCAGCTTAATAATAGACCTGGCAGCCTTGCGTCTGTCACATGATAGACAACACCAATATAGCATATATAGGCTACGATACTTAGTTTCGGGCCGACAATGTGTTTTCTGGCCCAGGTATACAAAGGTATTTTCTATAAACTTACCCCATTTCATTGTTGCTCCTCGTCAAGGATTTATGTGGAGTTGCAATCGACATAAGAGGAAATAATTCGCTCCGCGCGTTCCCCAAGCAAGGTGTCCTAAAAAAATGTATTGATATTTACTTGGACTTGCTTGGATCTCGAGAAAATTCTTTTTCTAATTTAAATCGTATCATGTGTTCAAGCCTTGATCCGCAACTATTGCGTCAATGAAGTGATAGGTACCAAATGTAGAAAATTGTACTTTGTTTCGAGTCGGGAATTCAATGCCCAAGCAAGTCAACGCATTCGTTAAAATTATTAAGTTTAATGTGGGTATAAAAGTGCATGATATAGTAGGCCCATTGTTCTTCTGTAAGCTTACCTTACGGGTAAGACCCCGGTATACACAAACCTCTTATGGACGAATAACACGGGGAGCTCTAATAAAGGCTTCTGCGTAGTGCTTTAGTATATTTCAAATTAATGCTTGCAGTAAAGTTGTTTTAATTAACATATAGTGCATGTGTTCGAGATCTTTTGAAAATATGTTCTTATTAAATTTAAAAACTCTTAAGTGAATTTTTAAAAATTTTGAAATACTTGAAAAAATAAAATCTGGGTAACAGGAGCACTAGATATCTTCTTCCAACATTTTTTGTGAAAATACGATTCAAATCAGACGAGTGGTTTTCACGAAATCATTACTTAAAATTTCGACGAAAATTGTCAACACCATATAATGTCTAGTCAAAATTAACCATGAACAACGACTATGAAAGCCGAAGACGATAATGTGTCGCTTCGCGACACGGCTCGTCTTAAAACACCACCAACAACAACTTAAAATTTCGTAATTCTAGTAATGATATTGTAAAACTACTCGTCCGATTTGAATCATATTTTTACCAAAAAATGTAGAAAGAAGTTATCTTGTGCTCTTGTCAGCCAAATTTTTTTTTAGTATTTCAAAATTTGCAAAAACTCACCTACAGTTTTTAAATGTAATAAAAATATATTTTCAAAAGATCTGAAACATAGGCACTAGATATCAATTAACAAAACTTTACTGCAAGCATTGATTTGAAATATAAAAGCATTACGCAGAAGCCTGTTTCAGAGTTCCCCGTGTTATTCGTCCATAGGAGGTTTGTTTATACCGGGGCCTTAACCATTTTGTACAACACGATTGTTGTTCATTAGGTTAACGAGAAGAGAAGTTGCGTCAAGACTTGAAATTGAGCCTTGCAGGGAAACACGCGCAAGAATTTTTCCGTATTCCACAAACAGAGTCACTACAGTGTTAAGATGTAGGAGTCAGTAGGCTTGAGCTTTCGAATGCCACGTGACTCCTTTGAAACTAGGTAACGGAACAACCTTGAAATCTTAAAGAGCTTAGCCGCAGTTTCAAAATCATAAATTGTCTTGCTTGAATGTTGACTTTTCCACCATCTCGCACGACGGCTGTTCTAGCCTCTCTCAAGAACTTCACCCTTCCTACTTTTTTCCGTTCTTTAAAAAACCGTAACAATTATCTAAAAATGAGGAGCGAAAAGCCACAGAAAAGGAACTAAGGAAGTTGAAGAGTTTTGGGTGCACCATCATAGGTGCACCCTAAAACCCTTGGGCACAGTTTGGCCAGATGGTAAGCCCCTTTCTGAACTTGGGTAAAAAGAAAAAAGTTATTTAAGAAAAAAGCTTGTTGTATAGTATGAAACTCTCTTAAAAGCCACTACATCTGTTACTTTGCGTAGACTTAGCTTACTCCCGTCTTCTCTTTCGTATCTTCTAGTGTTTTTTTCCAAAAGGGAAGAAAAGGGGGGTCTTTAGGAGAGCAGTAGCCTAATGAAGCTAGCAATGAGTTGTATAGCTATTCATTGTTAAGTTCCCCCGAAAATCGCTAACAAGAATCTCATATTGTCCAGAGAAAGGTCGGATTCCGATAAAAAAAGGATAAAAAAGGAGCTAACGGGGGAAAACCGTTATGGAAACCTTTCGGCTAGCTATTGTTGAGCCATAAGACACGCGGGTAAGCGAACATATTGACAGTTATAAAAAAGGTTTAATTTTGTACAGGTACACCACCAACTTCGCCTAAGCGTCGAGCTACAATCATAACTGCATATTACATACATGAAACCCATTTGTACTTTAGAGATAAAATGAAAGTATCAGCGAAAAGGGCCTTTCCGCGAACACCAAACGTGGAACTAATTTTCACAAATCTAACTCATGTACTGAAAATTCATATACCAGCATTCTCCAAACGTACGTTTTGTATTCATAGCTTTTATTGTATAACTCAATCTAACATTGCATGGAAAGATTTTCGACTATAGTAGTGACTCTTACATCAAGATTCGAGTACAGAACTAATTTAGTATTGTACAGTACTCGGCAAAAAAAAGACCCAAACAAACCTTCCTATACCTAATGGCCCGGCAGTTGCGCGAGCGGTGTCCCTCTCGCGTCTTCCGAACGTTTCTGACCCGCAACAAGGCCTCCTCCCACCATTGGGACGTTAGCTATAGGACGGTTTGTTTGAGGCAATTTTTTGCGAGTACCTGTTCATTACAGTACAGTACATGTAATCCTGGCCCTGTACAAAGAAAAGCTTTCGAACCAAAGTTCAGGTGACTTTTCAACTCTCGATTTCTCTTAGAATACAATAGAACTTCTGGCGTATGATATACCTGATCGCTCGCCCAGTATCTAGTGCAGTAGAACTCCCCTTATATCTAAACTTTTCTTTTCTACCATGATGTCTATAGGCCTATTCGGGTTCCACTGCTATGAATACCTTTGTCGCGTTAAGAAAACGGGTACGTTATACTTAGAAAGCACCTAATGGGCACACCTGATTCTTACAGTCGTATCAGTCACCTCTTATAATTGTATTGTTAGTTGATTTTCAAATAAAATGTCTCATATAAAAGAGTAACTGCTAATAATTTGTATTTTACACCTGCGTATCGGTCTACAGAAACCTGATCTAGTGTGTGTGAAGTATTGTACATTATTTTCTTACCTTCTCACTTTCTTCGGGAATTTCGCTGCAGATTGCACCGGATAGTAAGATATCTCGTTAAGATAAAGCAGAAATGTACCTGTTGTGAAAAAGATACTCGCTGTAAAGTAGGTATCCATAAGTTTCTGTTACAATTCAATTGACTTGCCTGCGCATTAGCACACCGTTATTTTTTACTTTTCACTTTTTTGGTGAAATGTGTAACCCATTGAAGTTACAGTGGCTCATTTAGGCTAAAAACGGGAACCTACTGTGTTTAGTCCTTCTGTTGTTTACCCTGGGTGACCCGCCTTAACCGCAGCCGACCGCTGCAGCAGATGACACGCGGCCCAATGTATTCTTCCTCCCTCTCTCCTCTAGGCGGACGTCTCTCCGTTTTTCTCTGTGAGCGCGTATAAAGGATGTGGGTATTGTTGCGGTTTCCATATGCGGTGCCTAGTTATTGTACGCGCACTATGGTACTAGTATAGTACTGCAGCGACTACCATTGAACGAGTCAAGAGGGTTGTAATTGTGAATATAAAAGCCTTTTTGCACTGACCTAGATGACCAATGGCTTAAAAACGGTATTGGCTTTTTAGGGAAACATGAATGACAAACACCATACAAGGATTTATATTCCTAGCCGACCCATTTTAGGTTCAGGTAAAAAGAGCTACCGTGTCCCAGTATAGCTCCCCATTTCTCCCACCTTTTCCCCTCCCCAAATCAGGGTTATGGAAATGTAAAAACCTTTGTCGGCGAGTTTTCAAAAAGATGGAGAAAAAAGTCTACAGCAGCAAAAAGCACTAGAAAAAAGGGTTAAGCTGCTCTGGCTCCTTTACAAGTCTTCGCAAAGCTCCGTTTCCTGTTTACTCACTCCTACGGCACTTGCAGCTCTTTCTTCAAAATAACAAAATAAAATATAAGTGAAGACAGAACGTATAAAATCTAAAAGTCAGAAAGAAAGAATAACGTAATAAATAAAGAAACGCTGAAAAAAGAAAAATATCTTGAATTTTTGCTTATAATTCCGTCCGTGAAACGAGCCTCAGAGAGTGTTGGCGGCTTGTAATAGTTCAGCGTTCAGGAAATCACCCGAAGGTTCCCATTCAATATTATTTTCAGTCCATAATGAGTGAGAACAGTTTTCATTCGGTTAGTTTCGAGTATGACCGATTACCAGACATTTGAGCTGTGGTGTTTGGCGGGGCTACGCTAGAAGAAAAATGGTAGATATAAGAAACAAGGCACTGATGGATCTGTGGAAGAAAGGGATCGCCTGGACCTGGAGGATGGAGATGGCCAGATAATCTTGGAACGAAATCGATGAAAACTGACCGAAATTGGACTGGTAGGCGCAGCACAGTAGCTGTACCCCTTGGTTTTGTTATAAATGGTGGCAAGGGTAGTGAGGTGGAAAGCTTAAAAGGGGTATCTATAACGGTATAATTACCATCATTTTTGGAAAAAGCCGAGAAAAGGTGTTGTCGCGCGTCGAGCTCTAGCGCGGAAGTATGCTATCATTAGTTTCTCTCTTGCTCTGTCTCGGATTTCGATGGATATTAAGGGGGATTTCCTCTTGTGTATTTCCTTTGTTTTGGTCCATGCACATGTGCGCGGACATGAAAAAAAGGAAGAGGGGTTGAAGTAGAAATCTTATGTTAGTAATAGCGAGTTTCCTACGTCTGGGCAAGAAATTTTTGAAGTATCACTTTCTAGTTCTGAGATAATGGCAAGAAAAAAATCCTCATTTTTTTAACTTCGCATGGTCGATAAAGGAGAATGTTTCAGAATTTCATGTCGAATGAATTTAAGTTGAATAAGTACAAAACGCGTTGAGTTTCTATCAAGAGTTTAAGGCCCCGGTATACACAAACCCCGTATGGGCGAATAACATGGGAAGATTTCAGACACCATACTCCGAAAACGATCAAAATGTCAAAAATATTGTTTCGATAGTAAAGTTGTTATTAGTGATGAATAGTACACAACATAGAGTTTTTGTGAAAAAGGAGTTTGATAAATTTGTAAACTTTGACTGAATGTGTGCTACTTTCTTCTTATACAGAAAAATGGAGATCGGGCAATGTAGTGCACTAGCTCTGATTTTTAAAGTTTTGCGATAAAGAGAAAAATGAGATCTGTTTGGTCGTTTTTGTGATATTGTGTATGAAATGTCAAGGTTTTGTTTGATTTTATTATGCTTTACCGCTATCCAGAGTTTCTGTATGACTTCGTTTTGCTTCTGTTATAAGTCACTTAAGCAGACCTACCTTCTAAGAATAAAGCGTGTCCCTATCTTTTACTTTTTTTAAATTTCGGAAGTTGTGTATACCGGGGCTTTAAGCTCATTTACGGACCGAAAACCTTTCACGAGTTAAGGCGCCATTCTAAAATGAATTCCACTTTCTTTTTACCGAAGCATTTGGTGGCGTTTTTATATTTTGGGCTCCTTCAATTTTTTTATTACTTCGCTCGGCAATGGAAGGTGACCGGCGGTTTTTGCTTGGAATAGGGGCTAGAGATATAGAAAAAGACGTAATCAGGGAAAAACAGTAAAAAAATTATAGTTTAACTTACAAGTGTCTTGACGTTTTCCCCCTTGAGTGACGCGTGATCTAAACACTTGACGCTGAATGCGTATCTCGTGGAAACCGTTTTCTTCGTTGTAAGTCAAGTAGTTAGTTTAGACATCTTGCGTTGGAAATGGTTAAATGCCTATTGTGTATTCGAGAAAGAATGATTAGTTGATGGACGGCGCTCCCGCCAAAAACAAAAGCGAGACTTGTGCGGTGGAGTTGGCTGCGCGATAGGCTCACAAGGCAACACTCCTGTTGTCGGAGCAGATAAAGAAATTTATAGGCTTGGAAACGTCATATTTTACATAACAAAGACCCCAAAACACCTACCTACAGTAAGTTAACACGCACGTTCAAAGCAATCTTTATGCCGTGCCAGTCTACAGGTAGCTGAAAAAGAGGTACGAACTGTTGCCTTGTGAGACTCCGTAAAGGTCAAACGTAATAAATGCTTAATAGAAATTAAAGCCCCTCTCCTTACAAGCCACTACCTTGTCTTTTGCATTGTTACCAATAAATTGCATAGTCATATACTTGACCAAATATAAATCATCAACCGCTAGCAGTTTCAATCTTTCCATCTTGGTTTCTTAAGGTCCTAGTACGAAAGGAAACGCTTTCTTTTCACGTTACGATTAGTTTTTGCGGCTCAAGGCTTACGAGCAGAAAAATCTTGTTTCGCTTGGAATACGGCTTCAGAATGTTAATGAATCAATGCTAAATATAGTCGTCAAGAGAAAGTATTACTATATGCATACGCTTAGGTTAGACAAATTACAACACGAGGAAGAAAATAGACCGAGAAAAAGGGGTTCCGAGCAAACAGCCCCTTTCTAAATGCGCGCTATTGCATTAAGCAGCCTCCCTAAGCGCTCTTCTCGCTTACGGTGGCTTCAGCTCGCACAATGGGAATATTCATTATTGCCCCATTCCGTTTGGTGCCGTTGTTGTTTTCCTTCGAATCCTGTAAATACCTTGAAAATTTGAATTCTCCGTTTAACACGTATTGTTGTCTAGCGTGACAGAATTTCATTGTTGGATGACCTGGAATGGTGTTAAGACTGAATTAATAATTAACCACAATCTAGTTCGGATTTGAATTATGTATCTGTAAGAAAAGATCGTTTTTAAGATAACTGTGTGGAGGATCCTTTGTAAAAGATATGGAAGAGACGACTCGAACGTCAGACAGACATTTACTTTCCTTGTTGCGCACTATCTGATGTCGGATTCCTACTTGTCAAAGGCATGTTTATGATAGTTGGTGCGGTTGCAATAGCGAATCACACTAGAATGGTGTGCCCATGTCCTACAGTTTTTGTCCTTATCATATTCTGTGAGTTCAGTTCTTGAAATTCTGACACTTTGAATTTCTGTTGTGAGGCAGAATTCATCACATAGAATTCATTACGAACAGAACAAAGGCTATGGCAATACAACGGCAATCCTGCATCATAAAGTATTGGAAAAAGGAAGATAAGCAAAATGAAACAAACTGTTTTTCATCTGAAATTTTTATGAAGCCGATATCCATTTAACAAACGATAACATAAAGGACCATTTCATTACTGTATACAAAAAAGACAATATAAAGTGCCCGAATGTCTTGAAGAGGCAGTTATACCATAAATGTAGAACCAGTTGTAGCAATGAGCGTAGCTCACGCTATCAAATACAGTTAAATACTATGAAAAAAGAGACAATATAATGCGGTAAACACCCTTTTTCCCGAAGTGGATGAAGGAAAGATTGTAAACTGTATCGAAAATGGGACTTGGCGTGCACATAGCCCATTGACAATTTTTTTCGTATTTCAGGGAATCAAATTGAAAACCTGCTGGTTTCTCGTAAAGGGAGTGCGTCTTTAATTGCTGTCTTTAATTACAAGTCCGGTGCATCCAGCGAATCTTCACTTCATTACTCAAGCAAGGTAACACTTTGTACGGTAGAGTGAACACCCTGGAACGCTATTGGGCAATAAAGTTTAGTAACTTAGTATTGCCCCGAAGCATTTGCTAATGGCAGGATTTAGTACCTGTACAAGTTCGTCAACCGGGTTAGACCCGTGCACGGAGATCCTGTTAGCTACTGTTTAGGCACTTCTCACTATTTTCGCTCAAGTAAGGCAGTTTATGGTTTGCCCAAACACGAAATTTTGGACGGAAAACTTCGAGTAAACAAAGTGTTGATAAGGCAAACGTCCCACTCAAACCCACGTTTGCGGCTCTGTTGGTTTTTGTCAGGGTTATGGGGTGGGAGGGGGAGGGTGGGGTCGCTGAAGGGAGGAAAGAGTACAAGGCAAACAGGTTAATAGTAATTCGAGATTTTTCGTGTTAGCCTTTCAACATCTAGATAAACCCCGACTTCTTATCGAGGCACGCGTGCCGCAAGAACGGCTTATTAGCATTTCATGAATATTAAGTTTTATAAACCCCAAACTGTCATAGCCCAAGTAGCAAAGTGGCAGGTGCCGCCTTCTGAAGTTTCTGAAAAACTTCCCCGGCCACTCTTTTTCACTCCCGTCCGTAACAGCTTACCCACACTCGTACACGTGCCAAAGGTGGCTCTGAAAAATTAACATAAAAAATAAAAATGAAAATGGCAAATGGTTCATAAACGAAGGTGGGGAGTTTTTCGCTCCGTACGCCATTCCCGAATGATATGTGAACGTAATAAAATTTGACGTGGAAGCTTCTTCTTTCCTATAGAACCGGAGCATCAATAATGTGCTCCACAAGACAGTTTCGGCTAACAACGTTTTTTTAATAAAAATTCGGAAGTGAGCTCCAAGCGAATTAAGCGATTGCAATCTTTGATTACGTCCCAACTCTACTGCCAAAATCGTTTCTTTTTTTCTGATTTTATCAACCTGAAGAAACCTCGTTAATATTTATTTTTCTCCTTATAACTTCAAGGAGTTAATATCGATCCTAGTGACTTGAACAGGCAAGTAAAAATATTTACAGCGCGAAGTGTTAATTAAGCGGTGGAGCGTCAGTGTCTTAAGAGTCATTTTTTTCCGTAATTATACATATTCTGCAACGTTTCACCTTGAACATATGATAGACGCCACACGCTGTAGCCACTGACGCGTGCCAGTAAAGGTACCGCTCTATTTTTATTTTTTTCCATTTCTTGAAGGCATCTGAGCTTACTGTAGAAGAATAGTCTTGACAGGGTCATTAGCTCCCTTAAGTTTAGGGCTAGTTATTCCAGCGTGGCAAGAATAATCGTAATCATGCAAAAAAAAAAACTCAGAAGGAGAAAAAAAAGGATAGAAAAAATGAAATAGCTCCGACGCCCGCGCCAAGACGTTCGCCACAGGACGTCGTGCCTGAGCCACGCGCCGTTGCTCCACAAAAACTGCCATGGATTATATTGTGGGTATTATTATGCTCTTTCTTTCGATCTAAAAGAAAGAGGGAGAAAAAGAAGGTACTTGTGCCATAGGAAGTGGTTTACAGGATTCCTCTACAATACAATTCTGGTTTTCGAGTAGTCCCATTACCTAAAAATCCTGATTGTCTTCACGGAATTAATCACGTTTCCCTTCATTTTCATTCCTTAGCGTGGTGACCCCATATACTCTGAATTGGTACTTTATTGCGGCAATTTTTTTTTATTGTCGCGAGTATAACACGTTCGGTTGCTTATGAGCACTCATTTAATAAAAACATTATTTGAGTTGTAATAAATTGAAAGAATGGGGCTCTGGGTTAAAGTAATCTTACTATAAATTTTACTAAAAAATACTGAGTAAAAGCGTTACTTTCTAGGACTCGTTTGCCTATGTCCAACAAGCCTGCAAGCGAGAGTCGACAAAAATGTCAAATTGATAGCCATTTATATACATTAAAACGACTGCACAGGTCGTGTCTTGGGTGGAAATATACGAAGCACTAGTCTGTTTATTTTTCCACTTGAATGGTAATTTGATTGAGTTTTATAAATAATTTTGCAGTCTACATTATTTGGATGTTTTCGGTACCAGATCAGGAAACTTCATGTTGATACATTGCGCACTGTCACTCAAAGCGCACGCAAGACAACTTGACTCAGTGTAATATACAAATGATTCTCTCGACTTTTTCATGAACAGTTTTGTCGGATATCTTTATTTCACAATGATCTTCCATTTCCCCATGTATACTTCGCAATAATACGTATGTCACAAGTCAGTATCGTTGATTTAGCATTTTTCTTGGAGTTGAAACTTCTGTAGACAAAGTGATGAGATAGTGTGTTTTGAGAAAAAAACACAACAAAGTTGTTGAAAAAGTATAGTTTTGACATTCTAATGGCAAGTTCCAGTTAACTGCCCATTGAGGCCTCTTCATACATACACGAGACAGGCAACTATGATATTGTTAAGGTATTTTGCTAACAAACTTCAAAGTAGTTAACACACAATGTGTATGTACAGTACACTTATGTAAGGGCAAAAAGGATGTCAGCGAGTTCGAACATGAATAACAGTTGTCAATTAGGTCGGAGACTGGACTGGAGAAGTTTTTCTTCTAAGGAGGTCAGACTTAACTCAAATAAGCCAGAAAACAACAATGAAAATGCATGACGCGAGGATTGTGGGCTGTTTCAAGCCGTACTGTAGCACGTGTTAATGCAATGTGATAAATGAAACAGTCAAACCAAAATCAGGTTTGACACTTAGTAAGATAGCACGAAAAATGTTGAGAAAGGTTTCATTTTGCTTGTGTTTGTTGCGAGACGCCTACGAAGCATGGGCAACAAAAGGAAGAATAGGAGGTGAATAGAAGACGGCACAGAAGAAGCAGAAGATGAAAACAGCCATAGCTGCAACAAGAAAGGGTAATAATCGAGAAAGCCCAAAAGGAAGAGACCGCTGTTTTGTGGCAGTCATGCGCATCCATCCGAAACTTTTCGCTATTGCAACAAGTGCCATTCGGGGATCTGCCTCCTTCTTCCAAGGAGGTTCTGGGGTTTAAAAACAGAAAATCGTACGTCTTGGGAGGAGGTAAAGCGTGGTGACTTTTGACCCTGAAGCCTTTTCGTTCACTGTCGTGTACCACACCATACTTAATTCTTCCTTCGGACCAAGTCCAGTAGGAAAGGACCAACCCACGCACGTAATTAGTTACATTAACTTTTACCAATCCTGCTACGATTAGTCATGCTTGGTCTCCAGGCCGTGCGAAAATAAAAATCCGCTACTTTTGGGCCATGAAATTTACCACTTTTTATGATTTCAATTCCCTTCCTTACTTCCGTTTTGTAAGAAAATTTTACTCTGTGTATATATTTTCTTTCGTGGTAGAGATTGTGTGTTATCAACAGGTTTCACAGTCTGTTAACTGGAAAGTTTCATAATCTCTGATTTTTTTAGAAGGTAAAAATGATAAAAGATAATTGGAATTTTGGGTGGAAAAGGAATGTTGTGTATTCCTATCTCACAAGGATTTGGACATTCTTCCAAGTTGCGAAAGGTTGACACAATGCGTGATTTTTGGAGACATGCAAGGGTTTCCATCCGGACGTCGTTTCCGAAGTTGAGACGTTGAACCGAACAACATAATAGTCACTGGTAGGACATAGACATTGTTTGGCACGTCACGGGATTTCGTGTGTGGAGCTTCAAGTTTGATGGAAAGGTGGCATAATACATGTTATAAGGTTTAAAGGAGCTCCTCGGGGAAGTTTTGGGTGGCAGGAAGAAGAAGGATGGGTACAAGTTGGTATTGTTGAAGGGGTTTTTGCTTCCTGTTGAGAAGGTCGAACGGTTGGGTTGTCATAAAACTCCCCAAGACGACCACTTACTGTGATTATGTAATTGTATTTACCGAAAGGTGATGGATGGGGATTGATTAGTTCTGGTACACATAGACAGGCAATGAAGTTTGCCAAGCAAACGAGTGAAACAGGCGCAAACTTTCATTCTTGCAACTATTCCTTGTTGCTGAATAGAAGCATCGTCTTGTGGCGTGTGGGAACTTGGAAAAAATACTCCCGAGTTTCGCGTTTTAAATCACTCCGAATTCCTTAGGACACCATAAATCCCCTCGGAACTCAGCGCTCCGTTAGCTTTCTTTCGTAAATCTTTGTCGATGTCTCACTTTCCCGACTCTCACTTGACAAACTACCGCTAGCCACGAGAAAGTTCGTCAAGTAGGCGGTTTATTTTATTTCTGACAATGCATTACGCTCCCAATCAGAATAATGTTCCCTTAAACTTTTGTTATATATCTGCTCCTCCATGTGAATTCCGTAGAAATGATTTACGTGTTAAAATCACTATCGATTTATTAAGAATACATATAAATCCCTCAAACCGCCACGTTCAGTTGAATAGAAGGACAGTTAAAATTGAACACACATTTACCGAAATAAAGACAATGTGGGGAAAATGGCATAAACTTAAGAATGAAATCTTGAAGTCAGAGATCTTTTAAGATGTTCGGTACAAAGTGTTGTGACCAGAAGGGTCTAAGATGGCAATATTTGATCTATTTGTCAGGTTTTCATTAATCGAGCAAACCTCGTACTCCCAAACGCCTTGAGCCAGGTCTACTAATATATGTAAAAAGCACCGTGCGTTCGTATCTCGGGCATCACTTGCTCGTTCACTGCTGCTTAGGACAAACGTCTTCTATCGCACAAATTTATTCCCACTAAAGGTTTCAGACTAGCTTTAAAATATTATTGAGTACCTGTATTGCAGTGGCATGTGCCACTATTTTCATGCACCTGCAAGCGATTCACCCATACCGCTTGTCGCCCCATTGTCAGATACCAAAATTGACCCAAGTTGTAGGTAGTACGTTGCTAGCTTTACAAGTAACATCTGCCGCGGTCAGTTCTAACGTTTTTTGACCTATACGGTGCATTGTACAGTACGTCCATCTCGTAAAGGGAAACTTTTCACCTTTTAGCTCAGTATTGTCTTAACTGGGACACATTTTGCATATTTAACACTGGAACAATTTCGAATTATTCAGCTCATCAGGGTTCCAGATATTTCGAAACCTAACTGTAGTTCCCGTTTCCTAAAAAAATAGAGATATTCGTTACACCTTACAATCCGGCATCTTCCGAACCGTTACCTCGTGCACAGTTTACCATTTCGCTAAAATCTTGTGAGTTACTCAGGATTCCAACTTTTTCGAGTATCTGACGTAACTAATCCCCTCAAAGTATAGTGTGAACGTTATTTAGCTTCTTCGATTATGTTCCAGACAACGGAACAAGAAACACTAGTTTCAATAATATTTCTTGTCGGCTGGAAACACCGTAAACGTTCACAAAAAAAGATGTCTATTATATCTTATCGTCGTAACAACATGGGTGACACAGAGCAATTCCATGTGTCAGAAAATTGTTATAGAGAAGAAAGGCAAATTGAAGAGTATTGTAGTCAACGTAATGTATTTATTTTGAATCAAATATATTTGAATTAGTCTAAATTTTTTAGTACAAATAATGTATGCCAATACTACGTGTAAACTTCCAATTCAAATCAAATCAATTAACAGTAGCCTAATCAAGTCAATTCGAGTCACTCAGGAGAAGACATGATCAAAGTCGATTCAAAGCATATCAAAATCAGTTTTGCCCAACTTTTAAATTTCCTTTCCCTATGAGAAAACCGCACATTAACACAAATAACTGTAGACCCAAATAATTTAATCCTATCCCAGTAAGGTCAAGAAGACCTTGTGCTGGGATTATTGACAACGTATGTAAAATCGTATGCTCGAATTATAATGAGCGGCAATAGGCGCAAGCCTACGCCGGATACTCATTAAAAAAGGTAAAGAAAAACACATACACACAGAAAAATGAAACCGTGTTTCAGATCACATTGTACAGGATTTAAGCTGACAAGCCACGTTGACTTAAAAAATGTTACTGGTCTCTTGGGTAGTAAATAAACTTAGAGTTAGATTAAGTCGTCCTGAACGTGGCGGTGATTTGCATAGGAAACGGAAACTTGTTCTACGAAACGCACGGAAACTTGCACTGGGGCAACCAGACAGTACAAGTTGCAGATTACATGCCGTGTTTGCCTATAAAGATGTCACGTACTAGGAGTGTGTCTCGTTTTTTCTCTCGTTCCAACCGAGGCTCGACGACAGAAATTCGACAATTAACGAAAAACCCGAAGACTTGTGTTGTAAACGCAGGAATGGTGCCAGGCTTAATTGAACCAGACACTCCTCCCTCTCGGGTGTACCCCACACTGAACATGGTTTTTTGCCCAGGTTCGAGGTCCTGTGCAGAAAAAAAACGGAGAGCTGCTACGTTTTGTTTGTGGTCTGCAAAACGGCATAGCACTCCATTTCAGTCCTTATATTTTTGAGAAAAAAAAACACTGCGGAAGTTGGCTCCGTCAGCTTGTCGCTGTCACCCGCGCAGGTGACAAGACAGTCTTGTTCATTTTTTGGGAAAAGTTTGCGCTACCCTAGACCCCAAAAAAGGGGCCAGGCAGAGCGAAATTTTGTACCAGCCCTTGGTTTGGTGGGAAGTTGCAAGATGCTTATCAAGATTGCTTGCTATCAGGTCGGTTTTTACCCTTTTGCGAGGTACTTGGGAATGTGTTAGAGGCGCGGTGGTAGATTTATTGTATACGTTGGGAAGTTTTCAGCATTTTACAAGCGTCTGAGGCGACACTCGAATCTTATCTCTGCCGTTTTTTTCTGCCCAAAATAGTGAGAAAAGAAGTTTACTGGCCCTAGAAAGATCTTGTCCAAGTTTTGCTCATTTGCTTCTGGTAATGTTAAAGGGGTAAACGAAACTAAAGTTAGGGATGTATGGCAGGATCTTGAAGTAACATCTAAACTGCGGCGTTAAACTTAGGAAAACAATCACTCGTTGAGAGTTCGAGCAAAAATAGGTGATTTTCTACCTGCGGGGATTACTTAGCAGGAAGTTCAAAGATTGTCAAATGAAACGATGCGTGAAAAGGATCGGGAAATGAAACTGGTTTAGCAAAGTGAAAATATTTGTTAGAATCAAGTTGACATGTCTATTTATCTATATCTGCCTATATATAGGTATCCATTAACGAAGATCAAGTCAAAGTAACCTTTTAGCAAGTACTTGTTTGCTGACCAACACAAGGGCCGTAAAGATTATATTGGGTATCGCCACATAACTGCGAGCAGTAAAACTGGCTTCTCATGTTTAGTTCGTTTCTTTAAGCGATATGTACGAATTCTAAATGCTACCACTGCTCAAATTTCCACAATATCGAGCCCAGTAATATTTTTTGGTTTATACCTGCGTAGTCTTTCGTCTATTGCGGCGCATTATTTACACAGTACGCTCTGAGAACAACAAAAACTTAATAACAATTTGTCCAGTAATTTTTGCTTGCAGTAAAGTTGCTTTGATTGATATCTAGTGCCTGTGTTCGAGATCTTTTGAAAATATGTTTTTATTAAATTTAAAAAATGTAAGTGAATTTTTGCAAATTTTGAAATACTGAAAAAAATTAAAATCTGGGTAACAGGAGCACTAGCTATCTTCTCCCAACATTGTTTGGTGAAAATACGATTCAAATTGGACGAGTAGTTTTTACGAAATCATTATTTATAATTGGGTAATTCTCGTAATGATATCGTAAAAACTACTCGTCCAATTTGAATCGTATTTTTACCAAAAAATGTGGAAAGAATTTATCTTGTGCTCTTGTCAGCAAATTTTTTTTTAGCATTTCAAAATTTTCAAAAATTCACCTAGAGTTTTTAAATTTAATAAAAACACATTCTCAAAAGATCTTGAACACAGACACTAGACATCAATTAACACAACTTTACTGCAAGCCTTGATTTGAAATATACTAAAGCATTACACAGAAGCCTTTTTTAGAGTTCCCCGTGTTATTCGTCTATAAGAGGTTTGTGTACACCGGGGCCTTAATGATAAAAATTCTCGAACACGAACGCGCGATATGAAACGCGCACAGAACTGGCGCAACATTTCTTATTTCCCTGGAGAAAGGTGATCGCCTTCTCTCTTTTGATCAATCGCGGCGCTATTTGAAAACAAACCGAGGGACGTCTGTCGGTGACGTCAAGTTGCACGCGTAGGTATTTTCTTACTCGCTGTCTCACATGTCATCATGCGCTCATCTTACGTGTGTGTAACATCGTCACCATTAAGGGGGAGGGACGGGGATCCACGTGCGTAGGAAATCCGTTACCCAGCCCAAGGTGTATTTTGTCCCCACATTAGAATTGTAATGAAGGGTCCGGCGTCGCGGAGAGAGAGAAAGACGAGCGCATCTGCCACAGCTGCTGTCGGTTAGATCGAGTTCACTGCTGGGAGCTCGGCGGAGGTGGTAGTAAAAGGAGGAAAAAGCGAACTGAGTGAAAAGGTCTTTGGCCACGCTTCTGACACGCGACGAAACTGGCAACTCCCACCCTTCGTACGTAGTCTTTCACCCGTCACCAAAGGGAAAAGAAAAAAACGACTATCCTCTGACCAGGCACTACTACTCACCCTCCATATCTTTTGATATAACGCAGAGGACGGTGCCACGCGCATATACAGGCATTCAAATCTCCCCCCTTCGGGTTTACCGGTACGCCAAAGGTTTTGCCCCCCCCTCCCACCTTCCACCACCCTCTTACAACGTCCTTCAGCAGTACCTCCTCCCCATCCCATAGGTTTGGCTACGATCAAATGATTTTGCCGAAGCAACAATTTTATATTCAAAGCTCTCATTATAATGAAAATTCGACTTAGCACCGACGTGTTTGATAAAACCTTCCGTGTTTGAAATGACACGATAAATTCACCGAGAAACACGAGCTGAGATCTCATGCTTATGGAAAGGCTCAGGGTAATTATTGAGTCATTACAGTGAAAGCTCAACTAACGACGAATGTGCGTGCCGCAGTGCACAAAAACATCGCAATTCCAGGTTACAGATCTTTTCCTTGATTTACATACTTAAAATTCTCCATGATCTAGGAGAGAAGACTACGTGTGTTCTCGATGAATTAGACGTTAATATGGATGCTTCCGAAAGTTGACTATTATCTTTGCCCTAGAATACTAATATGGGATAGAAGACATCATTTGTCGATTACATTATAAGCCAAACCTGCAATTATAGCACCATCCATCTTCACATTTTAATAGCTTAGGTGCAGACACGGAGCACGCGTCTAACTCAAGTCCAAGCGAGTTCCGCCTTACGACATATTGCTACTCGGAATAGTCGGTGGCGTCTGTGGTTTGGCACCAACCTAACAATCCAGTCGGCTGGACCTGTATAACGTTGATTTTGATTCAAGCTTCCGTGCAGTTTCCCTACATGTTAACATGTGTGTGTCTACTCCTCATCAGTCCAATTCCCCTCGTGACCTGCATCTTAATTCTGGGCTCCAAAACTACCGTAATTTGCAGCAATAAGGTTAAAACTGGGGGCACTATTAAAGGGCAATGGACACACACAAAAAACTTTATCTTATAAAAAAGAGCGAAAAATCTAGTTTCCGGACATAAGTGTAATTTTCTCAGGTGCGAAATAATAACGAAGATATTCAGGAAATAAGAAATCCGAAATTCAAATTTGCCCGCCAGCGACGTCACGCTTCTCATGGCGGGAAAAGGCCCCAAATTTGGAAATAAATATCTCCAGAACGGCTGGTCAGAAAAAATCGAAACAAAAATTATCTATTCTGAGAATAACGTTTACTATAATAATCCATCAAAATCTCTATATGCGTTTTTGGTTCGTCGTCGTTTACGCCTGCCGAGACTCAGGGATACACTTCAGGAATTTATTGGTCAATCTAAGCAGTAATATGGATCGACTTACGATGTTTTTACGTTACGGTCGACTTCGTGGAAAGGACACTCATCGAAACTTGGACACTTCCACTGGTACGCTACCCCAAAGCGGCAGAAGGATTGCCAAACGCGCCCAAAAGTTCCCAAGTTGCCCTGAGGATAGGTTAACAGCGTCTAAAGCGTCTATGGGCGTCCCGGGCTTTTGTGTACCGTAGAGAAAGAAGGGATGATGGGCCATGGCGGGAATAGGGGGAGGGGGTCTGAAAAGTGGGGGGGCTATCTTTTGTATAACGGCCAAAGGAATGGAAAGGTAACAAGGGGAGGTGGTATGGTAGAGGGGGGGGGGGTTGTGATCCTTGATAAGTGTGGATATAGGGCTCCCCTTGGCATGCATGAGTATGGCTAGGGTGAGAGATGTATAGGCAGCTGGCATTGGTAGTTAGGGGTCAGCATTCAGGTCGACCCTGTTAGATTCTTACTTCCAATTCCATCACGGACAGTCCTGCGTTGACATTCAGACCTACCAAACGTCCCCTTTCTGTGGGTGCCCGTCGCCGGTTTTTTTAAACCAAAATCTACGATTACTTACATTTTGCAACGTGTGTACCAGGAACACCTTTCTGATACAGTGATGAGCCATAATCACAAGATCGGGTTGATGTCACCCTCAGCGTCGGTTACCATCATCCCAGTGTTGGGCAACCATTCGCCTTATGGCAAGACTGCGTCAGTGTCTTCGATCCTGCAACCTTCCTTGGTGACGGCCAACAATCAAAACCGGAAGCTTTCGCTCTCGCCTTTGAGCACGGGTACGTCAGTGAACCTAATGCAGTCCAAAGCGTTGCTGCAACGTAACCCGGTATTGCCGGATAGTACCATGTCTGCAAGCAATACCCTCGTGACGGGTCTGCCGAAAGGATCGGACCCTGCTATGCTGAGCACCGGTAGGAACAGTAAGCGAGCTAGTGGTACCAAATCCCGTGGCAAGAACATGACAACGAGTAATCCAGTATCAGAACTGGATGTGATGGGCTGTCCTACCGGGCGCAAAGGTTCCCGGTCGGGTATGGGCGGTCACCCACCGCCCGCGTCGGTCGCACGGCGTAACGCGCGGGAACGCAACCGCGTGAAGCAAGTCAACAACGGCTTCGCCGCGTTGCGCCAACACATTCCTTTGCAAGTTCTGCTGTCCATGGCCAGCGAGTCGGGTACCAGCAGCCCCACATCCCACGGTGGCAAGAAGAACAAGATCAGCAAAGTGGATACGCTCCGCTGTGCGGTCGAGTACATCCGGAGTTTGGAACAAATCTTAACCGATACCGATCCGGAGAACATGGAACCCGGCAATACGTCCGCTAACTTGTCACCGGGGATCAAGTCGGAATGGCTTTCGCAATGCGGGAGCCCCAACGCCCTCAACGGAGGGTTACTCCACGCCTCGGAAGGGTTCAACGCCCAGCACCTTTACCACGGCGAATCTTCCGCGGAAGAGCTGATCGATACTTCCTCCGAATTCAACGAAGACAATTTCGGTGGCGATGACGAAAACATTTCCCCGCGCTCCCTCGGCCGTCGCATCAAAGTCGAAAATAACAACGACGACCCTGCACTCTACCATCATGCTTTCACCTTCGAGGACGTCAACACCGACCAGCCCATGCACGACAGTACCACCATCGAACACCAGCACCCCGATTACGCGCTGCACAGCCCGGCCAGTCACCCACTGACGCCCACCGAGCGCAAACCTCACGGCCTCAACTCTTCACCCCCGCCACAACACCTCTTCGCCCCTGCGCAGACCTTACCTAGTCTGACGCGGGCCTTTCCCGGCAAAGCTTTAAACTTCATGCTCCAACCCCAGCAAGAAAACTCATTGTTGTACCATACCAAAGAGAAACAAAATGAAGATCCCAACTCGAGCGGGGAGTTGGACCCCACAGGAGCAGGAAGTTATTCTTCACCAGACTCTGGCAATTTACTTTTAGATTCCTGGTGGCCTATTCCCTCCATGTAAAAGCAAAAAAGTCCCTAACCCCGAATTTTATTCGAATCTTGTCTCACTTTCCTATGTCAAAACATTTCATTCTTGACTTGTACCACAAAACACGGGTACGGAGTTGGGCATGAACGCCCTACCTCCGTACTTCTTTTTTATGCTCACTCAAAACGTTTGATTCTTGCATACCTTTACGTCTTACCTTTCATTCTTGTACTGTCACGTAAAAACGGACTGGCACAAGCACGAAGACGCACTAGGTGCATACTCGCTTTTTAAAGCCTTCACTGTAAGCCTTTCATATAATGATGAATGTATGACCCTTTTTTCTTGTACATGAAAAATGTTGTTCGGTTGCCACGTTCCGCGACGCACGGAAAGATCTCTGTATGGTGAATTGCAGAAAGTGCTTATCCGTAGTTTACGATGAACTTCACGGCGCTTACGGCTTTCACGCTTTTAGCGGGGCCCTTTTTCCCCCCCTGAATCATATTATATATTAGGACAACTTATATTTATCTTTGAAAAGGAGAGAGAAATGTTAAAAGCGACGGATTTTGGATTGTAAATAATACACACAAAGTTTTCCCAGTTTGGGTGTCCTTCTTATAACTGACGGTATGGGCTATTCACGGACCCAAATCGTATCTCATAGAATCTTCTACTGTTGAAGCCTATGGCTCGGGACAATGAAAAGGAACGGCTTTTCGGGGGTTGTAGTATTTATAAAAAGAAAAAATCCGGTGTGTATATGTGTGCTCTCTCGGAGAGCTTTGGAATGTTTTAAAGTTCTGGGGCTATACAGGGAGAAAGAGCTGATTCGTACGCCACGGGCTTGACAGATTTAAAAGGACCCCCTCTCTTTTCTTTCACCCCCCTACGAGAGAAATCTGTCTCTCCTTTTGCTCGTATATATTTAGGAGAATTGAAAAATCCCCCTGAATAAAGCTTCGCGACGGTGTGTTTTTGCTTATTTTGATGAATGCTGCGGACCTTTTCTCCCTTGTGGGAATCCTGAGGGATTCCACTGGGGTTTTTCATGCCACTTTTCTATGACTGTCAATAATTTTTGAGATATAGGGACAGCACTCCCCCCCACCTTACCCCCGACAGAAAAATGTACATAATTCTAATACAAGCTTGGAGAAAGGTGTCGAAATGTGTGGCTGCACGTAAGCCAGGAGTCAGTCGTGCACAAAAGGATCGTATGGTAGGAGTTTGGGTGAATCGGGTCATCAAGCTCCCTTCGCAGACCAGGAAAGAATCCATCAAGGTTACCTGCACGCACTGAAACGCTCACAATTTTCTATAAATGCCTACAGTGACCGAGAGAGCTACAGAGAAGGAGAGATTGCGTAGAAAGACGACAGGTAAGGGACTAGACCGATTGGCATAAGGTATTGATTCAGGAGAGAGAGAGCGAAAAGAGAACCCCCCACCCCCCTTTGATTTCAGGCTCCCTCCGTGGATTCAGCACTGTACGCGAGACAAGAGGGTACGAGGGCTAACAACGACCCCCCTGTTAAACTTTATACCTTTTGTTGTATGTAGAAGCTAAAGGTACGCGTTAGGCTTGGGAGGGAAAATCGAAATCTCCCTGTCTTACCTGCAAAACTTTTGACGAAAGAAGAATATCGAACCGGGGGGGTGTTTCCGAATTGCAGAATTGCGAATTCAGTTGTTAGGCTGCCATGTCAGGCAACAATACGTAAAACCTCCCAGGGTGCATGTCAAGTATTGACATCATAGTTATAGGAAATGTGTAGGCCTACCCAAGCTGACATTTTGGAAAGGGAGGGTTTGCCTAGTTGAGAAAGGTTAAATCGTATAGCCAGCATCCAGACGGAAATGTGTGTTAAAGGATAACAACGCTTCCGACTCCGGAAACCGCTTGGCTTACGGCTTTAGACTACTGTCACGCTAAGATGTTGGAAAGCAGGCAAATATTTGAAGGAATGGTTGCACAATAAATAGTAGAACAAATAAAAATTGATGCTCTTCGGACCATCAACGGAAGATTCGCAATTAACGGTACAATCTTACAGTTATAGAAACCTACCTTGTAAAGAGAGGAATGAAAGTGTGATAGGCCTACTTTAGCACTTCTCTCTTCGTTTCGGTCGTAGATGTCCAATGTGTTTTCTTAGTTCGCCAATATATTGGCAATTCCATCAGGCGCATTTCTGAACGCCATTTCTGTACACTGAGGACCCGTAAGCAGAACTTAGAAAAGGACGAGAAACCTCTTCTGTACCAAAATTTTAGTACAAGTCATTCTTCAGTGCAAGACTCAACAGTCATATTTTTCGAGCAAGTTTTTTTCGATTGAATGTTGGCCATTCAATTTCTGTAGCAATTCAAGAAATTATTAGATTTTTTCTAAAGAAATCTTCAGAACAACCATTTTTAAATGCATCAATGAAAAGATCTTATGGATTGTTTTGACACTGGTTATTCGGAACCCACCTATAAGAGAGTGGAGATGTGAGAATGGTGAGGCCCTCTGGCTACATTATCTTTGCTACAGCATCTCGCGTACAAAGTACATAAAACAGTCGAATTATCACCAATACCTCAAAGAGATCAGCATTCCATTGAGGGTGAAAATAGTGAATAAAAGAAGAAATATTAGAGGGGAGAGAACACGTTCGCTTGTAAAACAGCTTTAAAATTCAAAGTTGAACCATTACGGTAACAGTTTTTTTAAAACTGTATTACCGGCATGAGCATTTGCTCTTTGCTGGACCTTTTTTAATTTCAAAGGTAAAGAATAATTACAGTAAAAGTAACAATAATTACAGTTCAAGTAAAAACAGTTACAGTTAAAGGTTTGCGAGTAAATAAAAGCACGAGAATGTTTAATATCCGTAAATGGAATTTATACTTGAATTGCGATGGTAGATCGCCAGTACAATACCAGAAACAGGAAATACGTTCTATAGGTGAGCTTTCGAAGTGTTACAGTGTCACAAGCTAGTCAAGAATTGTCCCCGAAATGTTTTACTTTTTGTGTCATTTCTGTCTCCGATATTTGCTTCCCCGCGATGTAAAAAAGGTAATATCCTTGCTAAGTTCACCTTTACGTACCGGTTTCTTCTACCTGAAATATCTTGGGTCTCATAAGCTCGACCCGATGGACTCCTTTAACCGAACTAGGAAGGGGATTTCAACGACCGACCGACTCTTCCTCTCGCTTGGAAAATAAAAAAAAGGTATAGGCATCACTAGGGTTATGGGGTGTGTTCCACAAGTAAGAAAAGTGTTGGTAAAATGGTGAACTATTTTTATCTTTTTTTTTCTGTAACGGAAAGGGGTTCTAAGAACTATGATGGAAATGAAGCTGATCGGAGTGCTCTCGCTCCAGAATTCACAAATCGGGCAAGCTTTTATTATCCCCCCCGAAAGCGATGAAAGAATGAGAAATCTTTTTTTCTTGGTATATTGTAAAATCTTGTTAAAGCTTCAGGAGCCCAAAGGGCTGGTTAACAGTTTTTTGGGGGCGAGTATGAATTTTGTGAATGAGTTTTAAAGGCTGACAAGACCGCGTGCTTAATTTGTAATCATTGGAGCGCTAACAGTGAGAACGAGAGCGAAAGAGAGGGTTAACACAATGTTCACAACCCTATTCTCCCCCTTCAATCTTAGCTCATTTGTTGGCGGGATGTGCTAGCTGCAAAGATTCCGTTGAACATTGCAGGCTACTTGGTAATTTGATCGCTGGCACTGAGGGAATCGGAAACAACGCGCTTCACTGGCGTTGTAATGGCGCGTGCCCGCTAGGTGGCCCGCGTCCAATGTAAATCAAAGCCAGTAGGGGCGATTGGTTCGACAAGTATTATTTCTTTTCAATTTTTGAGTTAGAGAAAAAAAAGGTTTCAGAGGGACAATAGAGTTGTTAGGGGGTTGTGAGGGACTGTTGGGGGATGCATAGATGCATATGCAAAAGCAAAAACGCCTACGAAGCCAGGCGAGGGTGTCGATGGGGGGTTAACGAGCCTAGTGCTGGATGCTGGGGCCCCTCCAAAGCTTAGAAGCCTCCGCTTTTTTTGTTGTAATTTTTGAAAACTATTATTTTCACTTAGAGCGTGGCGTGGCATCTGCTGCTGTGGGGACCCGCGGTACGTGGCACCCTTCGGACTTTTTCTCTCTTGTCTCGCATGCCGTAACACATCAGCGAAAGCATGGCATTACATAGCATTGCTGTGTGGTGCAGGAACTATTACTCCCGTGGTGATAGGTCTCTCTATAAAGACAGCTGCACTGGTCGTTTTTCTCTCAGTTTCGCTGCAGCGTGTTGTAGGGAATTGTCACTCATTCGGCACAAAAGGGAAATCCGCCCTTTGTTAAAATATTAGCGGAAGAATATTAAACTTACAGAACATTACTTATTCTGTTTGCATATTGACCATTTAAAACTATTTTTGGACCTCGTATGCTGCATTGTATTAATACAACAACTGCGAATTACGGGGTAAATAAAAGTAGAAGGTTGACAGTACAGATGCTGAACAACAAAGCTGCATAATTAACTGCACAGCATTGTGTTGCAAGACAGAGCGTGTAATAAGTACGAAATAGGAGCGATGCTGTCTACAGAACGCAGATTATGTTCCGAATGTTAGACACAACTGTTATGTAATGTTTATGAATTTTAGGAACGGCATTGTAAGTATACATTCTTATAATCATATTTTGATGGACTTTATACACGGTAAGAGATAGAATACATAATTATGTAAAGTAAAAAAAAGATTCCACTAGGGAGGACCATTGCCACTCAAATGGGTTTCGAAATCATTTTGTACGTCGTTGTCATAAATTCCCTTTTAAGCTTTACAACGTTTACATTTTCTAATTAACAAACTATGTTGCGGTACAATTTTAACTGTTTTGTTTGAGGATAACAAATAAATCGGTTAGTGAACAAAAGAAATACCAAATCATTTGAATTTCCTTTCTTATCGTTAGGAAACGTTCATTGGAATGATGTTGACTTTTTCACTATGACTGTAATAGCTCGTTTATCGAGGCAAAGCACGTATACGTCCATGTCTTAATTAGTTTATTGAACATACGAAGTACTTGGCAGTTTATTTATAGACGATAAAAGAGAAAAAGAGATCTCCTAACAAGTATGGGTATGTTTAGAAATTTCTGATCCAGTATTCGGTAACAAGGCTATGGAATGCCACTTTTGCCAATAGAATATCGTCGCGTGTGTGGGCGCAATGGCAAAAGGCCAAGATCTTTCCGATATCACATAGCTGGACCTATTTTGCGTTCTTTAATTGATTGAACTATCTGTTCTATACATAGAAAATTTTAATTGCAAGCTAAAGGTTTATTTTTAGACTAGGGACCGCTTTTTCTTGATCCATGGTCCCGGACTCCTGTAATACATTCTGCTCTATTCAAAGAACTTGGTAAATCCATAAAAAAAACTGAGGTTGCAGCATTAGTTCGAAAATTACACGCATTCCAAGCTAGGAACCTGACCACGGTCATTAAAGCTAGCATTTGAAGGCGAAACGCCCAACGAATCTTGCAGAAACTGAACTATCTTTGTTCCGTCTCGCAATTTGTCTCGTCTCATTATCGCGTAATTTTTTTGGACATCAAATTTTCAAGAAGACCGTTAAAAGTCTCCATTTTACGCTCAAATAGCCTATTAGAATTTTAAGCCTAAATATTATATTTTAGCTTTCCTACCAAAGGTGGTCTACCCCTTTCGTGGCTCATTACATTAACGGTGAGTGAAACACAACAATGAATCCTATTAACTTTCCCTGGTATGAAAAACGCAATCCCGAACACTGGACTATAAAAAAAGCGCTGTCACGAGATACGCGTGTGCCCATATATTTGGAGCCTTCTGTTCCACTACTCTTAACAATGAATTTTGCTTTCGGAACGGTGAGCTATTACTTAGCAATTTTCACGCGGCTATTTATACAAGTCCGAAAATTCGATTGCAATAGCGTGTTGTGGCACCGTCTGACGTTTCCAAGTCATAATTCAGGAAAATTCCATTAATACTCGTTTAATTGAAGTGTCTACGTGTCTTGTTGTTTTGAAATTTGAAGCTGTTCTTGTGCCAAGAATGAATCGCCAATTAGTGGAAATAACTCGTCTTTTTCTGTGCCATTCTGGTCTGCTTATTTCTTTATTATTATTTGTTCTGTTTTTCAAGCTTGTCTTCCTCGCAGAACTTGTCGAACTGCAGCGTCGCCGACGAATATAAAAAGCGACCAAAAAAGTCGGCACTTTGCACGGTGAGTCTTGCGTAATGAACTAGTTCCATCTTACTTGTCACCTGCAATCTAACCACAATTACCCGTACTATGAATCTTTTACGCTGCCAAACAAAGCCCATGAAAATGCTCTCAGCGTCAGCAGAAGATTTGCATTATGATTACTGGTCCCTAACACGATTCTTATCATCACTTTGGGTGTCCTGTAACTTACAACGCCTCCTGCAAAATTCAGCCAAATATATACGATACTAAAATGCACTGGGAGAAAATTCTTGGCTATTCCGCACAAGCTTCCTCATTTTCGCTCTTCTCTTGATCAAATTACCAATGTAGGCCGACTCGTTTTAGCCCTTATGCTACACGGATCATCCCCCAAACAAGCCTACCGACCATTACGTCTTTACTATAATAATGTACTGTGATATCCTATTTATATTTATACAAAAATGTTTTATAATATTTACTATAAAAACTACATACTGTGATATAAGCAATATGGGGTATTGTCTGAGAGCCAACAGTTAAATGTCGAGTGAAATTTGAAAAAAATGAAGTGAAGTAGCATAATTCTTTTGCGATGGATTTTCACAATCTCTTTCGTTTAAACTGTCAATATGAATTGCAATTACATTTGAGTAATATCAACTACCGCACTCTGCGCTTTTAATAACGAACTGAAGGCCAGTGTTGTTTTTGATACCACTCGCACAATCTTTACAACTCAACGAGTGTTTTTCAAGAAACGATTGCATTTTCTCCCCGTCAACTCTTCCAGCCATCCCGCCAAGTCGTTAGCTTAGATCCACCACACCCTTGTTCTAATTTACTACTGCAAATTTACCCGTAATCGCACGCGCTGCACCACACGGCCCAGTCCAGATTTGATTTACTGTCATTGCCAACGACTCCCGACAGTGGTTAACACTCTATTACATGAATTTATAACCCGTACTCTTACACAATGAAACATACGTTCAAATCCAGTTTCTTCATGTGCAACAAGTTCTTGACGCGAGCCCCCTTACGACGAATTGCAATGTAATAACGTATGCTCGCCACGTTGCTCTGCAAACTTGCGCAGCTTCGTCATATATTATGCAGGCTCCTATGGCTTTTGGCTCCCCTTAAAGGATTTTTTTTTGAAATTTTTATTTTCAATTTTCAGCGCAGATAGATAATAGCGCAGTTCAAGCTCGGCAACTTTTCGGCAAGCGTCATAAGTGATGATGGGGCAGCACTGTTGCAGGCCTTTTACGGAGTTGGCGGGAATGTACGGCGGTTGACCGAATAATGGGTCTTGACACGCATCGCTGCCAAATCTAAGGCCTCCCAGGTGTTGATTAAGCATTCGCCGTCTTCACTAACCAGCGATAAGTGTCTTGATGAGCACGTGCTGGGGGATTTCGCGTCTCAGGGATAGAACAACTGCCACAACGTGGCAGGCATGTCGGCTCCTACACAAGATACGTCTATGGCCAAATGGTTTCTAACAAAGCATCTATTTTACGCACACTCCCATTTATCTCATCCCCCAATGCAAAGACAAAAAAAAATCTTCTGCCATGTTATTATTACTAGAATGCTGTGTCACGAATGCCAGGATAATAAAAATTACTCCAAGCAGCCTTTTTGCCCATGAAAAAAAGGGGGAGCTGGGGTGCTTGGCACTGTAAAGACAAGCCAACAAGGCTGAGAGATCGTTTGTTTCATCCCACCTGCGGTTTTATAGAAACTGATTTGGTCACAGCAGCTTAAGCTCGTGCCCGTAGATGTAATCAAGGCAAGCAAATCAAAAAAGTTGGGTTCGGGGTAAGAGCTCTCCGTAGAAAACACTCCAACTTAGTCCCATGCTGCGATATTGAAGGGAAAACTGAGGTAGGGAAAGCATGGGAAGCCGCGGCATGATATGGAAAAGCGGCCCACAGCGGGCAATTGTGAGTTATGAACCTCTAAACAGAGACAGAAAGAGGCGAAATCTGCTTCGAAAAGGCCTAAATCAACTGCCTGTTTGGGTTAGAAAAAGAGTTATCAGTCTTGGCACGCTGGCTTTGACGAACCCAGAGGGATTGCTTATCGAAAGCTAACATCCGTGAATCGGACAGGCCCGAAGCGATAAAAATTCATTCTGGGGCGTCCTACACAGCTATCTTACTTGGCTGGATATGACGGAAACAAAGGGAGAATTTGTCAAGATTACTCAATCATTACCGTAACGAGCCATAGGCTTATATTCTAGGAGTACTTACGAATCTTGTTTGAAAAGAAATTTCTGTTATTCAATTTCTGTTATCCATGAACAATTGGATTTTTTTACAGTTTGAAACCTTTCTGACAAATTTTTCTTGTGTTTGCTTTCAAAAATAATATGTTATATCTAATTCAACTTTCGATACTGTGACTATGTATAAATGCAGTTGATTTATCTTTTCGGATTCGTTCCAAAATTCATTAAATGAAGTTAAACCAAGTAAATTGTTATGATGTAGAAAATTATCGAAATATATTTCAGTACGGAATATTCTTAGCTACATACTTTCACATTTAATTGTAGCTTTCGAAACGGCGAGCTGACTTCTTCAGTTATTGAATCTCTCAATATAATGTCCAATAAGTTTCGGGACAAAAAACCCTAATGGTAGGCAGAAGTTTGTTTCATGACTTTTTTGTAGAAGCGTTTCGGTAAGAAATTTTGCGGTCGTTTTTTTGTACGACATAACCAGAACTGACCATAGAGACTGCACCACGGCATAGAGTTCATCCTATCACAACAATGGTACTTCTGCTAACAATGGAAGTCCGTGTCGCGGGATCTGTATACCGAAGCACTTTTCCATTGTTGCTGCATTCTGTATAAGGAGCCACAGCGAACATTTTTAATGTGAAGGTTTTGTAGCCGTACAACCTCTAGCTTATTCGTAAGCATTTCATTTCTTTTTTTTATTATTAGTACAGTATTTTTTAAGCACACTACAAGGGAGCCTGGTATTGAGATCAGGATCAGAATAAATCGTAGCTAATTAAGGTCAACCTTCGATTAATAACAATTGAAATAGATCGTTTCTGCACTTTTCATTGTTGATATATTTTCTACACTGTTGATTTTTTTTACGAAGCGACCTCTAAATATAATGAAACTTGCTCTTCATTTCCCATTTCTTGAAATGATTTACTAACCGAATTTATTGTCTTTCTATTTTTATGATCAACACCAATATGAAAATACTTTCTTTCTTTTCTGGTATGAAATATAGAATAACCAAGGAAACAACACTTTACTTATTAGAGACTTAACCTGTTGAGAATTGTCACGTCAACTTTCCTCGTTCTAGCTCTATCCTTCCTTTTCATTTGTCATCTTTTTCTTTCTTAACTTGGGGCTATTTGTTCAACGTAGAGCCAGTCTGGCGGCCTCGCACTGCATTTTCGGCTGCTGTATAGCTGAGGAAACCCTACAAGGGTCGACAAGCAATTGCTGTTGAGATCTTTCAGGTACAGTCGGGGGGGTTTGGGTCGTTATGGGGTTGACAGCTTTTCTGGAGAAGAGTCCTAGCAGCTAATAAAGGCCAAAACGGTTTTCCGTTACCAAAGTGTCAAATCCTTGTCGTCGAAGTCGTACAAGTTTCAGGGGGCGCCAGGCTACGAAGCACTCACAAGTTAACCCATTCCGCCCCCCCAAAAGAAATGCGTTGTCATTAAAAGCGTAAGTGTAATGAGGTCCGCAGGCGCCGTGTGTTATAACAAGTTAGCAGTTGTGCGACGAGAATGAGAGAGAGACCAAAAAGCAATGGAGATAACGCACAGCACGCGTCAATGTACAAGAGTTCCAGACTGATTTTTCCCTAATCGCTGGCCACAGGAATGGAGTGAGTGTTCGTAAGCTTAACGTTTGCAGCTGCTCCTTAAGTCAACAGTCAACAAGGATGGGGGGTTGAGGGGGGCTATAAAACCTTAGAAAAACTTTTCTGTTTTAACGGTCGATTAACGCCGGTTCCCTAGGCAGATTCTGCGTGGTATCAAAGCATTTGAACAAAACTTTTGCAAATTGTGGATGATTAACGTTAACGCATTAGAGGAAGAAGTTACGAAAATTTGGGCATGTAGAAATTCGTTGGAAGGTTACATTCGCAGGCAGTGGTCAGTACTGTGCAATTACGGTGAGTAATACGTTGATAACGACACCTGAAAAAGTTCCTTTTTTTCTTTCTGGAGAGACAGAGATTTATTAGTCGCGTGCGGTGGGAAGTGTGATATGAAATACGATAGCATGAAAGTACGATAAAACAAAAGGTGGTGTATTGCCACCGGGGCCCGTATGGCTCCCTCTGTCTTAATTACAGGTTTTCGACCCGTTTTTCTCCCGCTTTCTACCCCAAAAACGGACTCCTGCAATAAATCTTGCGAAGAATCTGAAGCCCACATTGTTAAAGCATAACTTTGGCATGCGTTTTTTCGGTTTATTACAACGAAGAAAAAAGGCGTTGCGGGTCATTCCTGACCTAACGACCAAGATAAGGTTTCTTGCCCAACGTTTATGAAGGGCTCCTTCGCTTGCGAGCCTTTTCATTAAAGCTTCTTCCCTGCAGAAAATAAACGTTTGTGTAAAGGCATTATAGACATAATTTAAAAACATTAGGGAAGTTCTATTGTAGTAGCTCCTAATCGCATTTTCAGTGTTGTCTATGGTGTTACAGGAATAAAGAAGTTTTTGAAGTTTCCACCCGAATTTTCTTGAAAAAATTAGAGACATTGAATAGTCCTGGAACTTCCTAAAATATTTTACAAGCTGTTCGTGGACGTGGCAACCCGTAACAGTCTTTTCATAGTCCGTAAACCCCGTATTTGAGCGAGCACACCGAAGTACGCACACTGAAGCTTTGGTTTAAGGAAAGAGTTGTTGAGTAGGTATTCGTAACAACGGACACCTTCGTAAGCGAATGAATTTTACTTCTGGCGCTCTTTCGTCTTGTGTCTGCCGTTTCGTATCGACTCTACTGAAGACACCCAGACGTGATACGAATTTAACACTGGGTTGGATTTAACGGACACGTTTCGCCATTCGTCCGTTAGGATGAAGTTCTACTCAAATATATCGTGTATTTCTTTAGAAGAAGGGCATTAAAATGAATCTGAATAGTTATTCAGAACGCCACACAAAAAGGAATTATTGCATTTGTCCGCTTAACTGAGATGCTTCTACGCCTTACCATTGTCCTGTCAAAACGTGCAGAAATTCGTTGTCCTGGAGGCGAATTTGCAGTTTCGCTTTACAACTGAAAGTGCGCTGTAAATCACAACGCTAGTGCGTTACGTATGAGGTACACTGTAAAATTTTTTGGGTAAATTTACAATTGCAGCAAAAAATGATGTGGACTTTACTGTAAAAATACTTTAAAAATGTATTTCTACAACAAATTCTTGGTTAAAAAATCAGTTTTCTAAGTATTTTCACAGTGAAGTCCTTGTAATTTTTTGCTGCACAACGAATCATTGTACATTTTCAAAATAATTTTTTACAGTTTAGTCCTTTTAACTCGAGAGGTTGTGCCATTTTTCATGTATTGTCTTGATTTCGTGATTTTCATAGAAACACCAGCGGGTCTGTTTCCATTTTATATTAGATGTTACATGGTTCGCTAAATCGGAGTAGGTCATGTATTGAGCAAAAACAATAATTTTAGGTGCCTTTTACCTTATTTAGGTCGAAAATTCCTTATGGTTGCACCAGAAGCAGGTTAGTTTTCATATTCCTTTTCGAATATATTCGCTCTGTTCAATCGAGATTTCTTCATTTATCTTACATGGTCCGTTATAACCATCCATATTTAAAACCATCCATATTTAAAACCATCCATATTTTACAGTGCAAACTGTCCGTCCTTGCGTCGCAGTTGCGTCACTTTCCGAAGTGTAATAGGAAGTTAAGCGGTACGTTAAATCGAGGCCTGCCTTTCTACCTCTCACCAAGGCAGAACAGTATTTATTATAGCCGTATATATTATTTATTGTTGAAACTTAATGCAGATCCACTTTTCCACGTTGCAATTAGAATAGTGCAACTTTTCATTATTGCAATTAGAACAGTATAAGTTTCATTGTTGCAATTATGTGCGGATCAGTTTTGTTTTGGCCTTTCGAAGGGGTCCTGGTACGTGTGGGAAATTTCGTCGCGGGAAGGCTTCCGATTCGGAAGTAAAAAGTCATCGGTACTACACAACATTTCCGGCTGTTTTATATAAAAGCGCATTATGTTTGCGCACTGAGCGGTCCCCGCAGTTGCAACCCCTTCTTCCGGCTGCTAATTCCGATTCCGCTTACTAAACAAAGCGGAAATTAAGGGACAACACACTGAGAAAAAAAAACAGATCTGGGCACATGATGGAATCATGCTCGTGAGATCAAAACTTATGAACATTATACTCATGGGTCAAAGCCTTTCCCCCCCGGTCCCCCCCCCCTCCTCCATGGTCATTACAGACCTGGCCAGGGTTAAAGCCCCTTACTTCCTCTTTCGAGGGGGGTGGATCGCAACAATCTGACGGGTCATATCCCCCAGGAAAAAGCCTTTGGGTGAACTAATCCAGTTAAAGGGTACGCAGCATTGCCACAAACTTTTTCTTCCTTTTTTAATCAAAATTATTAGTATTTTTGTAGGGAAGCATTTTTTGGTGCTTGAAAAGGTACGTCGGGGATTGAAAGCGATCCTGGAGAAAAGAGGGGGATCGTTCCGAACGTAACGAGTGATCTTACGTTAGCGGTTTGATTGACAAGGTTGCCAAAGTCCTGATAAAGTCTCTACACGGAATAGACAGCGTTTTTCAAACTTAATCCCCCTCCAACCCCCCTTGCCCCCTTTTTTGCGTTCCTATGATGTAGGGTGTTTCTTTTGAGAGGGTTAGGTAAGTTCGAAATGGTTCGCATCGCAGCAGGATCAAAAGCGCGAGAGAAAGGAGGGGTCGGAGAATAATATCGAAAAAAAAGGGGGGGGGAGTGTGGTGGTGGGGGGTTGCATAGGATTTAAGTTATACGCAATGTTAGCCCAGCCAAGCTTAAAGTATAATGCGAAAGGAAAAGAGGTTTCATACCGGCACAGTGTAGTAGTGTAGTGTGCTGGTATGCTTGTTCACGCCATATTGTGCTTTATTTTCTTTCCTGCAATTGGGGGGTTGGGGGGTTAACGGGGCGATAGGGAGAGGCATTTTGCCATCTGTTCCGTCTCGTGAGCCTTTCTTTCTGCGTTGGTATCGGGAGAGAGTGGATTCTGGGGGGAGAAGAGGGGGTATCCTATGTCTGTCGTGTTACGCATCGAGATATCTCGGGAGTGAACCCAAACCTGTGAACTTATCTGAAACATAGTGAGGCACCCACAGATCTGTGACGATAGCAACCGTTTGTAAGAGACAGATTTGCGTGAGTTTCTTTAGGTCGTAAGGGATTTAGGTAGCAGGTTTCACTGGAGACATTTTCTGATTCAACGCTCGATTCTGAAGTGTTTCATTCGTAATAATGGTCAGCAGAATGTTCCGAGACACATGAACACGTATTAAGACGTGAGAAATGACGTACTGACATTGAGGGAGTACAAAGACAGTAACAAAGAGGAAGGCTCATGATATTTGTATCAACAAAATTAGAAATAAGAAATAAAATACGTTTGATATTTGAAGTGAAAATAATTTGGATGACGTTTTGTTGCCTAATTTTGAATAATAACAGCGATCACACCGTGATATCGATAGAGTCAGAATCAATGCAGAATAACAACTGTGCGTAAAGGTCTTGCAATGTGTGTAAATATTGTTGCAAAAAATAGTGTGCAGGTTGACCTTGCAGTGCGTGTTTTTTAACATCCAGAGAAAGGATAACTTAGAATTTGATACCAGTTTTATTGCTGTTAGTGGATTCGCATCGTAAACCGACGTTCAAAAATATCCAGTTTCGCTCTATCGTTTTGCTAATTAGCTAGAAGAAAATCTATAAATGGACACAAGTTTCATTAGAAGACCACCTGGTCTTCGACCTTGAAGTAAGAAGCAATATAAGGAAAAATTCGTACAAGACGAGAGAAAGCGTTTGACTTACGCGGTATAGATGGTTAGTTATGCAATGATGAATAAGGTTGTCAGTACGCGCACAAAAATCTTGATTGGGAACGAGTAATTTTGAGAGAAGATCATGTAAGGAAAGTCTGGACACCCACTACGGCTCTAAAGTGTTTGACACGAATGAATTTCGGAGAGATGTATTGTATAAGGAAAAGTGTACTTTGGGAGAGGCTATTTAAAAAGCCTTATTGAGAGCAAGAAATAATAATAATAATAATATCGTGAATAATTCTGCTCAGTCTTGGTGGCATGAAGAATAAGAAAACAAGATTATTTCGAAAGAAACTTATAGAAAAAGAAAGCACGTGATCGAGAGTCCGCGCATCTCGTTATCCCGTTATATGAGCGAAATATAAAAGTTTTTAAGAAAGGTAAAATAATTCAAGAATGTAAAAAGGAAAAAGAAAATTGAAAACGAGAAAATCATGTTATAAACTGTAAAAAAAGACTAAAAAGAAAACATTTCGAACCAAACAGTTTTGTATTAAAAACATCATAATATAAAAAATAGTGGGCGTATAAATGCCTTTTGGTTATCTGATTGTAATCGTTCACAATGGGTAACGAAACACTCAAGGTAATGGTAAATTTATCGTTTTCCGGAAGTTATTAAATCTTACTAATAGTTTTCATAATAATATTCGAGAGAAGGCACTAAGCTCAGTGAAAGCCTGAAAGAAGTAAAAAAACTTCGAATGCATGATCATATGATAATACTGATCGCACAAACGGTTGAAGTTAAAAGAAATTGAACAGAATAAAAAACAAAATGACATTAACCCAAGGCTCACCCGTATAATTTAAGGAAAGTTTTGCCAAACAACAGTCAAATAAAAAAAATTGTTCCCTATCCACAAAAAAATATACAGAATTCCTACATGCGTTTTGGGGATTGATGCTGTAAATTAACGTTCAGCATTTTGAAGATGAAGCAATTTGATTGGTAAATTATTTCCAATGATTCAACTGCTCCAGTGTTCTATTGTCTTTCCACCAGACTTATGTCACAGAACTCGGTCAGACATGCTGTGAGAAGTCGGAAACGTTCGCCGCTTGCTCCGTACATAATCGCAGCTCAATTGCAACAATGAATTGTACCCTATTACCGGACTTTCATTTTAAAAAACTCACCAAAGGTTACCACATCTGGTAATAAAATTACCAATAACGATTCCTACTACACAACGTTTAATCATGCTCGTATTTTTCCTGCAGTAAACTTAAAGAAGTTAACGTTCAGTAAGAAAGTGAACTGCCAAGGTGAAGAGTGAAAGGTTACCGAGTGAAGAAGCGAACAAAAAACGGAGATGGGGGGGGGTCGTAAATTTGGAGAGTTTCCAGGAGGAAGTTAAATTGGCTACGCTTGTAGAAACGTTTAACTGTTTGCTTTTTACGGCAACAAACATGACAAATTGGTGTCTTGTTCCCCTCCAAAGGGAACACATCCACCCGCCTTCGCATTGTTCTCAGTGGCGACACTTCACTTTATTGTTTTGTTTTATTTCTTGTACACAGAGAGAGGAGAGAGAGTTTCTCTTATATCTGCAGCTCAAAACATGAAAACTTACCAAGTTTTTCCTACCACAACTGACCACTTTACGACGATAAGGACTTGAAAACTCCCCCATCCGTCGGCCCATCACCGGGGAGTTTTAATTGTGCAAGTCATCTTGAACTAATTGACCCTGGCTCCGGACCCTGGCGTGGCACGGCACCTAATTTTTAAAGACATGGATCTGTAGTGAGCTTGTTCTTTTCGTTTTTTCCCGAACATCAATTCTAGGGCATTAGGGTCACAAAACGAACAAAGATCAATTACATTTTAAAATTAAATACAAGCTGCTGTCCCATTGAACCGGGACAGCAGCTTGTATTTAATTTTCCAGTGTATCTTTTCTTCATTTATTCTTAACAGAATATGCTTTTTTAAAAAGGTAATGTAATGTAGAAGAGTACTTAACAGAGAAATGCACATTTCGTGACATTATTGTCATGAAAGATGGTTTACAAGAGAGTGATTTAGGTTTCCGTGACCACTGGGAGGTAAAAAGTGGCCGCGCATTATTATTATTTTTTCTTGTCGTATTTGTGTCATTTATGTTAGGAGGAAGAGGGCAGCGCCAAAGTGTCTTCGGGTAAATAAAGAAAGGCTTGACCTTGAATGAAACCGAAAAGAGATGGTCCAACGCGGCTAAGCTCAGTTTATACAGTAATCTGCACACGTAGCCAGAGCACAGTTAAACAAGTTTTTAAACATCTCATTATGTATTGCGAAATCACAGTAGAAAAACCGCTTCAGCTGCTCGCAATTTATGACGGCAGACATTCACAGGGCTCGTAATTTTAAACGCGAAGAAGGCTAGACTGCTTCGACAACCTTTTCGCGCACGTGCCGCGCGTCATATGAAAAATATATCCACTGGATTAATGGGCCATACAGATCTTCCACATATCGCGTAAAAATTTATTCCAAATGCAGCAAAAATTTTCTTCGATAGCCATACCCCGCGAACTATCAGTTTTGGTAGCCCAAATCAATGGGAATACTCACATTATGCTCCTGCTATGGTCATCATTTACTTTCCGCGTACATTAAAATCAGGGCTGTGCCTAATTCCAAAGACATAAAAAGGTAATTTTTTAACAAAATCCAAGTCATTGTCGAACATGGATTCCGGTTCGAAACTTAAGTCCATTTTCTGCCGAACGAGAAAGTTCAAGTCCAAGTTCAGGAAGGGATCCGTGTAATTGCATAGACTCAGGCCAGTCTGGTTAATTAAATGGACTTTAATTTGAACAAAAGCTGTCTGCATAAGACGTGACTTTAAAGTCAACTGTAGATTGAATTCTTAAAATACAATATTTGTGAAGCTCTGATGTTGTGTTTTATTAGAAATAGTCTAATTTATATAGCACTAAACTGACCTAATAATTCTTTTTTATATCTTCTATATGATAATTTTGAAATGTTTTTATAAGACGTATTTTATGTACAGATATCGTAAGAGAGTATAGTTGTTATATAAAAAGGAAAGTAGTATAACGTCCTTTCACTTAAGCCCCTTTGAAATCATTCTGTAACACTTGGCTTTCAGATCAAATGCAAAATCAAATTGTCAAGCAAAGAGTTCGTCAAAAGCTATTAAACCTTAGCTAAGACCAACAATGGTCTTTAAATCGAGTTTAAGTAGTCAAGTACAAGCACGAGTAAAGGCAAAAGTTGCCGAAGGCAGAAGAGATCAAAGCGGAACTCCTAGCGAGAGTATAGATAATATCGAATACGTTCTTGCTGTCCGTCGTTCAGTGGATGTTGTTTCGGTGACACACTACACCATTAACACGATACATGATACACTGGAGGACAAATACTCTACTGTAAATTACAGTGCATGCGCAATATTTGATCACTCGCTGGCTACGTGACAGAGCTTGTTCTAAGTGTGCGGCGTTTGTGCAACGATGAAATATTCGCAATTCGCGAACAGCAGGGGTTGCGAATTGTTGCCTGTCGCGTAAGTCAACTGTAGTTAGTATACGACCTGTTCTTCGCTATCATATTTGTTCCATGTGTTTCGACTTTCGGCCACCCGACTTGTGACAAATCGAAGATTCCGAGTTTGTCTTACTTCCTCAAACTCGCGTCGCTGAACTGTGTTCACTTCTTCCGCTATTGCGAAATTTCCACGGTTCTGTTCCTCGGACAGTAATTCGAGTGATTGTTGGCTGTTTTTTTTAGCTTTCCTCACCGTCGCATTTACATCCTTTCTTTTCGACAACTTTGTCAAAAATGCGAAATTCTTGCTAGAATTCCATTCAATAGCCTTAATATAAATCCCGATGTCCGAGTGACGTTATTAGTGAAGCTGATGGCGTAATGGTAATTAAAATCTTATTTTCCTTAAATACTGTTTAAGGATAATGCAAGATTACACAGCTCAACAATAAATGCATACTATTTGGTATATATTAAACGGGTACATTAATGTAAGGAATATATATGCTCACTGTACCAGTTTTTTTTGAAAGCTTGCAATGATTGTGTTGCTGACTACAAAATTTTGTCGAACGAATCGGGCGGAAAATAAAACCTGCGAAAAAATTTGCACTTACCTAAGCGACTCATGTTGACCACACCTATGTCGGTATTTATTTTCATCTCTGTGACTTTGGTTATGAGTTACATCTCTCAACATTGTTAATGTTGCTTAAATTGTGGATGACGTGGTTCCGTTCTCTCACTATACTCATAAGTATATAATAAAGTTTGACAGTTGACGAAGAACTTAATTTATTTCTTGTACTACTTGCTTCCGATCACTATTTTCTTTTTTACAATGTGTATTGCATGTTACAGGATTGAATGGAACCTATCTCGTATCACGTATTGCGAAATTCATCTATACCCCTGTTTACTTCGACGTATCACAGTTTTGAGTTGTTCAATGTCACTGAATTATAGATATAAAAACAAAGCTGAGGCGTCATACATGACTACTGATGCTCATAAGAAAGGGAGGCAGTTCCCGAGCTGATTCGCCGGTAGTTGTACCAGTTTTTTTATGAATATTCCGTCTCTCGAAGATTTTACGGTACATTACAAAAAATGACTTCGTGCAATAAATGAAATTTTACAGCATATAATGCGTACAAAACACAACGTACAGCGCTTTGCAACAGATTTCCATTGCTCAGCAAAGGCAATCAGTGATGACGTAGCTTCAGGTGCCTTCCTGCATACAAGTTAGGAGCACGAGCCAACGGCACGAGCACATGAAGCTGAGTGGATTAACAAGTCGTGGGCGCGAGCGAAGGTGCAAATGTGTTTCGAAAGAGCTCCTTAAGAAGTCCAAGATAAGATTTCCACCTTTGAGAGAAGGAACCTTCCTAAAAAAAAATATCGACTTTATGATTTTTATTGAAGTTGTATACCCCCAGTGCCGACAATTAACCCACTGGCCTCCTAAAGATCGATATTTCTGATTCAATCAGCAAGATATCTTTTCTATTTAAAAAAGAGCTTTCTGGAGTCTAGCTAAAAAATAAAATAACGGCAAAATAGAATTCCTGACGTCCTTGTTACATTTTTGTGAACGGTTCAAAGAATGCATTGGAGCAGAACGATTGATCAATTGGCGATAAGCGAAATGTTGCTGTGAGTGATAATTAACCCAAGGGGCTGATACGTTATCCCGAGCGTTGAGCAAAAAAGGGCAGGTGAGAACTTGCAGGGAGCATCGTGTGGCCCTTTCAAAAACAAAAGAGGGAGGGAAAAAAAAGAACTTAGCACCATGATATAGGCATTTCTACGATGGATTTGGTCCGTATTTAAGAAAACGGTGGAAATCAGACGCTAATTTCGTCCATCAAACTCGCATGTATCCATAGAGGATGGACAGATTCTTATAAACGATATCCATGTTTTATAGGTTAGAAAGATGGGAGCCTTTTCGTTTTCCGAGGGCACGAAAAGCCGTTTTGGGTGCTTCGGCCCCCGGAAAGGAAGTCAGTGCAGTTTATCATCTCTACCTATCATATAAAGTCCAGTTGCAAGCTTTAAAGGGCAGTTGTTAGCATCTTGTTTCTACGAAGCGATTCTTTGTTCTGGCGGTTTCCTAACTCTGTCGCCACAGCAAACAGGGTTTCTCAAGCCAACCACTCCTCAAAAGCAGCGTTTGTCGCCTATCTGTCCGCCGGGGTAATTTTCATAATTTTTGGTTGTCCCCCGCACCTTCTCCCAAACAAAAAAAAAAAGAAAGAGAAGAAACCTCTTATAGGGAACGTGACAAATATTATACCCCACTTTTTTATGATAAGTCAAGGCTTGTTGGCCATATTATGGGCTGCCCCATTTGAACGGAGCCTGGGATGTCATTCATAAAACCTAGAGATATTACATTTCGTTTCGGGGAAGAACGGGTCATTAAGATGTATAAAAAGTGAGAAATCGGCGAACCGTAACGCACAGTTAAGCAGTGGATAGCGGCGAAAACCTTCCTGCCTTCCTTTTTCGGGGCCCAAATCTCGGTCGTCTGAGCAATTATCTGTTCTTTTTTTTTATAAGCGATCCTTTCTCTTTCGCTAGGCAAACTTTAAGTTGATGTGGCACATTTTTAGTGGATTGTACACGACATGGGGAGGCTGAAAAGTTGTTGGTTTTGTTTATTATGTTTTTGCTGTCATTTAAGGATAATGTGTTTTGACATCCCGCGGGTGCGTGTAAAGGATCGATCTCGGGGCATCCTTGAGGACTGTCCACTAATAAAGGCTTTTGTTTGGGTGTTTATGGGAAGTAATATAAACGCTAATGTTCATGGTACCAAGGCAAGCAGGGTGTGAAAACAATGGCGTTGCTAATGAGACTTGTATTCTTCCTTTGGCACGCGTTCTTGTCTCAACAGCTAGGGGTTATTTAATTAAACCACCAAAAAGTCGCTTATAAGCCTTGGATCACTCTTTCGTATTGTAACCAGTTTTGGAAGCTGGAAGGTTTGGTCAGATTTTCGCCGCTTGCTTGGAGGAATCTTAATTACACAAGTTTTCCTATTTTCCTATTCTTTGTCTTTTGCAACTTTGACCTATTTTTTGTTAGTAAATTTTTATTTATTTGTTTGGAACTTATTGTTGTGATAACAGACGTAGACTTTCGCTTAATCTTTGCTTTGATTTGTAGTTGCTGTTTTGCATTTCAAATTTTTACTTTTTGTAAGTTTGTAACTTCATTGTAACTTCTTGAAGTATTTATTTTTTTTTATTTTTATTTACTGTCCTATTTTTCTTGCAGATTTTAATGACTTTCTTATTTATTGTGCGTTTCTTAACTTGTTTTTCACGTATTTTGTGTTTGGTTTGTTTATGTCTATTTTTCTACTTTTAAAGGTAGGAATGGTGTGGTGATAAGTATTCCATGGCATGAAAAGATCATTTGTATAGAAAGATGACATCTATGTACGAGACCTTGGGCAGAAAAAGGAGAATGTTGTAAAGAGTTGGCCTGCCGTGTTATGGAAACTATTGCTTTGACGAGCTCTGCAAATTATATTATGATATAATTACGCCCCGTTAACAATTTGGCTGGGGAGCCAGTTTTCAATGTAGATTTAGGGACAGTGCGTTTTACATCGCATGCTTGCACCTGTCCTTTCTCCTCTTGGGATTCTGTTGAGGAGGACAGTAGCCTAGAAGAGACAAACCAAAAAGGGTTGGCAGGGACAAATCCCAAAAGTACGGAAAATTTGTGTTGTGCAGGTTTTAATGGCCGATATGCCTAAATTGTGGAACAATACACGCAAATAATAGGCACAGTAGGGAGAGGTGTAAAAACCAATCCCAGATAGTGCTTAGATTTTTAAGTGCAATCAGAAATGTACAACAAGTTGAAAATAAAGAAATCCGACAACAGGCGAAAGCCTACGTCGGTTTATATGACTAAAAAAAAATAGGCACAGTATCATTTCGTGAGTTGAATTCTTCCAAACCATTCCATTTTAGGGAAAAAAATAGGAAAAAAGTAAGTTTTCACGCGCGATGCACCTGCCATTAAAAACTGACCTAACCTAAAATCTTCAGGCGGGTCGTGTCATACAGAGTGTCACACTCATTGTAGACATGCCTACTGGAGACGTTTTTCGGCTTTCTCTCCCAAAACAAAGAGCCTGGGTCATTTTAATAAAATTACTGCATCTTCCAGTTCCAAAAGGTGTAACAGAAGGCCAAACGATTTCTTTTTGGGGGGGGGGGGGGGTGATGTGGATGTATCGCAGAAAAAGCCGCAGCAGTAAGAACAAGAATAAAAAAGTCAAGGACCTGATTTTTTTGGGAAATCGTGGGTTTTCGCCTTAAACCAATTCGGAAGCAAAAAGCGACCGTCCATGCTGACTCTGATAATAGTCAGTCCGAGAAACTTTGTCCTGGAAGGTGTTTGAGGAGTGTTTTGGGTAGAAAGTTCAGAGTTTGTTTGTGGAGACTAAGAACCTTTTTTCTATTCCAGTTAGTGGTAATCTAGTTTCCCTTGATGGGACCATATATGGAAATGGGTATCTGTAACCGGGGGACGAAATCTTTAGTGCGAACTACATTCTATTTGACGGCTTTATTTCGGTTTTAGTAGCAAGGTTTCTTCGTAAGAGAGCGAAAAAATCTTTAATTAGTACATTGTGCAACTCAACAGCGACACGCAGGCTGCCAAGTGGTCGCAAATTTAAGCGACCCAAAATACGTGAGATAACTTTGTGTAAAAAATAAAATAAAATATCTTTGTCACATTTTACTGGTCAAACTAATTCGACGTGAAGTTACGACAAGATTTGATGGTTCTTAATTATGGACAGGACACCTGCTTAAATATTTATAAGTATTCTTACATGTATGTACAATCGGTAGATCGACTAGCTTTTTAGCTTGACTGATTGCTAAAGCAAAATGGATTTTCCTCAATGTGAGATCAATTCGAATCCATGCCAACTCGTGGTCTGCTAGTGAAAAACGGGAAAAGCTGCATGGGCACTTTGCACCGTACTGTGCACATATTAAAGAGTTGGAACAAGTCAGACTTCCACCTGGGGCTAGTTTGATCTTTCTTCTGGTCATCTTTGACGAGACTGGCAGCAGAAATTTTGGCAAGGACTTCCCAGTTCCCCAGTATATGGGGAGGTTGAAGTTTGAAGGCGAAATGTAAGATAAAAAGAAGTGGTTGGTAAAAACGCATGCGTATATGTGAGTATGCGAGACAACGCTGCACACAACTTGAGGCAGGTGCATATGCTCGCGTAATAAATGCACATGCTTGGAGAGTATGTGGGATTTTCCTTGTTACGCCATGTCACATAGTCAAGGTCTTGCAGTTTGTCTAAAATCATTCTCAATGCTTCTTGGGAAGCAAGGGAAATTACCGGAATATTGCAAGGAAAACGGACTCACACATGGTGCCCGAGGTTGGGACAGGGTGAAACGGGCGGTTCTGAATACTTGCATTTTTCATGAGCATTTTATTGCAAACTTCGTTTGGTATTTTTTATTCATCGTGTTATGGCCAGTTAAAAGTTTTTTTTGAATTTTTTGGGAATATGTCTTTAGTGGTTATGGGGGTAAAATTTGGGTTTCACTCTTGTTCTGTTGTCTGACGAATTTTTTTGTCGCCCTTAAAATGTTCGTTTTCTTGTCTTTGCGCCTGTAAAGTGAAGTTACGGTGGCGAGGGCTTGACAGCTTCAAGCCTTGACATTCTTCTCCTTATTTTTGTGCACGTGATGTAGATAAGCTCCATTGGCTTACACTCTCGTATTTATTACGAGTGGATGCAAGCTTTCTGGGCACAAAATGCAAAAACTTTCCACACTTTGTACACTTTCCCTCAACCTGTCTCCGGCAACTTCTCGCCTTGTTTTATTTCGGATTGTTGCCTTTTTCTTTTCGCCCACCCTAAATGCTTCTTAGCAACTAATTTTACGCTATTGTGTAAATTCCAGCTGTGAGGAGAGCTGTTAAGCTTTAAAAGTGATTTAAGGGAACGTGCGATTGCGACAAATTCCCCAAATATCCTGAAAAGGACATCATTTTCCGTATGCCAAGCTCATATTTTCTTTGTATTTTTCTCTGTTTGAATAATTGTAAACGACGAATGAAAGATTCGCAGACAAAGCCATTGAATGGAAGGGGTGTGTGTGTGTCTTGTTCATGCCTTGAAAAAGAACGTTGGCTATTGTATTTTGTTGTCCTTATCTCTCTGCTGTAGTGAGATAACAAATGGAGGGAGGAAAAGGATCACTGATTTGAATTCACACCTGTCGTGTATTTCCCTACAGTCAATTGAATATACAAGGACTCGTAAATATCCCCCTCCATAACAATGTTTTCGTTACATCCCCCAAAACGTTTGCTAATTAATATAACGTGTCCCCACTCTTATTATTTAAGCCACTATGGACGCCTGGGGGGTGTGTGTTTGGTTTCCGTGTTATGAGAAACAAAGGCCAAGTTACATCGCTTTCTCTCGCCAATATGCGGGCTCCTTGTCTTCGATCCTAATCATAGGCTCAGTTTCCGAAACAATTTGTTCATTTTTTGGGCGGTATGTTCGCACCCCAAAATGGGGTCACTGTTGAGGCTCGTGCGTTCTTTTTTTTTCTAGGAAAAGAAATTTAGTCCACGAGAGTAATGCTAGGAATTACACGGACATTGTTACATGCTTAGACGTGAAAAGTTAGACGACTATCGTCTTGCGTGTTTCGTCTTCGCTCCTTGTGAATGCCGACAAGACCTGCGGAAAGGGTTTTCCTCGAACCAGTACCACTCTAAGAAAAATAATTTTTAAAAACTGGATCGCTTCACAGGACAGTGGTCAATCTGAAGAACGTAGAGTCATTAGCTGGTATCCGAGAAAAAAATGCATAGGCCCTTGTTGTTTCGTTTATTTTTTTCTGCAATCTAAATAGCAGCACGTAGTGATGAAAACAAATTTGGAGGGGCCCCTTGCTAATGACAAGCGCATAATCAAACCAATTTCTGTGTATGTGTACACCTTGGAGCCGGGTTGATAAGAATGCGCACGCCACACACGAAACGGGTGATTTGGGATTCGGGAGCGAATAATGCTAAGGAAGGTGGAATAAAAAAATAAACAAAGAATAAAGTGAAATGCTGCTAGTCGTCCTTGGCGTGTGCCACTTGTATTTGTAAATGCAGGTAAAGGCGGCCATGATCTTCCCGTATGATTTGCTGTTGGTATTGTGTCAAGTATAGCATTTGATTTATGCTCACCGAGATGGGGAGACAGAACGACAGCAAAAGGTGGCGATAGAGAGACCAAAGGAGAGAGAGAGAGAGAGAGAGAGTGTGTGTATGTTAGTAACATACGGGTACCCTCATCTCGAGAAACGACGTGGATGTTCGTTGGAAAGGTAAAGTTAAGGTGTTCCCCGTCCCGCAGTGTGGGCAAATTTCCAAAAATTTTTTTTCGTTGGGTTTTTATTTGTAGTGGTCTTCCTTCTTAACCTGTTGAGCACGAGGCAGATTGATGCCAACCACCAGCATCTTTTTCAAGACATCGAGCAGCGTACAATCAAGGTGTACAGCATGTTACTTGATGGCGACAGCACGAGCCACGATGCAAAGAAATATTTCCCCCTTCAGCCAAGAAAAAAAAAATACGTACCTTTTAAAACACAGCTTCTCATGTCCAGGTATTTTTTAAAATATTCATTTGTTCAATTTCCCGCCTTGAGGAGGGTTTTTAAAACGCGCTTTAGATGCAGGCACGTGCTTCGTTTTTGTCTTCAATTACACTTTGAACGTTTAACTATGGCGTTTTTCATGCAACAAGCGAATACCACTGTAATAGAAGGGGGCGGCAAGCAAAAGGGGGTGGTGGGTGGGGTAAGGGGTAAAGCTTCTTCAAGCAAGGTCAGAAGTAACTTGTATTTGTGAAAATTTGACAAAAAGCGACCGTTTTGAAGCTGCGGGAATGAAAACGAGAGTTGCAGTTTTTTCTTTCCTAGTATGTTGTTTTCTTTTTTTGCCTTGAATTAGTTTTCGAAGAAAAGGCAACAAGGAAAGCAGGCACATGCACACACTACCAAAGCGTTAAAAGCGTATACACCTGCCGCTGTGGAAGTTTTGCTGCTGCTGGTGCTCTTGTTGCGTCGCAAAACCTGTTAAGAACGCTTTTCCACTCGTGTTTTGTATGCAGCTAAAGTATGGAGGAAGATATCCTCCAAGTGACCCTGGCTATTAAGAATTTGAAAGCAACGAAAAAAAAGAACTATAAAACGCCAGGTGAAACGTACTGACCCATCGTGGCCCTGTTACTTTCATTACAAGGGCAAGCCAGAAAATGAAAATCAGCTACAAATCGATGACCTTCTCTTGGCAATGTGGGTAAACCATTACATTTTCCTGCACTTTTGGCGATGAATTTTTTTTTTTGTTCTTTGATGAGGGTTTAAGTCTAGAAGAAGGTAAGGGGACGAGGGAAAATTAATGTAATGTTGTAGCAGTGTGTGAAGAATGGAGTCGTGGTTAGGAATCAAGTTAGTTAAGACGTCAGTAGGAATTACTAAGCTCGTTGTTGCAGGTTTTATGACTTTCGTCGTAGCGGCACAAGACGAAAGAATCATTTGCGTGCAGTAAAGTTAATTGCCTTTTAGGAGCATTCGGAAAAATGGATCACAATCCCCCAAAGGGAGGGAAACCCGTGTAGGGCATCGAGTTTACGTTTTTTCTCCAGAGTTACAGCATCCTAATAATCATCTTTAGCTGGCCGCCGCTTAAGAGACAGCGAAAAGTGAGTCTTTGGCTTAAAGTTTGCGGAGCTTTGGAGCGCTAATTAAGCCCGTCTTTTCAACTCATTTTTATAATTGAGATTGCGAGAAACTCAACAGCTGCAGTGTAAATTCAAACGAGTTCTTCGTCAATGTCACTTACGCACTGCATTTTCACACGTGCTTTTCTAAACCAGGACGGAAACCTCAGGATTTAACGTTAGGGCCCTTGAAACCTTTTTCTTTTTTAACTCAAACGGGTAATGAGAAGGCTTGACAAACCAGCTTGAAGGACTAGCTGTAGAGATAAAAGTTTCAATTGAACGGTACTTGTTCCCAATGAACTCAAAGTTGGAACATTGAGTTTATTGGGAACATTACATCTCGCAAATTATTCTTAAGAGACCAATCACATGGCAAGACCGGACTAGCCTTGTATTTGTGCCATTTGAACGATTGAGAGCCGAAAAGATCCTCCACGTGCTCCAGCGGTTTCCGCTTTGGTGGCGCCACTTGTACCTCTGTCCACTCCGGTCGACGAAATGTTGTAATCATGACGCTAGTTGGCAAACGTTTTCCTGTCATGTTACCTCATTATATAAGAAAATGCTTTCTTTTACATTATTATGCAAAGGTGACAACACGCTGGTAAACTGTACGAAAATGACTACCACACGCACGGCGTGTTAAAATACTGATGACTCCACACATATGACAGGGGCCATAGCGTTCGGGAATACATAATTGAACATTTTCCTGTTTGCAACCCGCTTACGTGAATCTTGCCGTAAACAAGTTTCGGCTACGATGATTCAAGAGTTACACATGTCAAGTGTCCGTAATATAGGGGTACAATTGATTTGCTGTGTTGCGGTCTATTGTCTAGAGTTTTATGGACATTGTTGCATAGCTTCCTGCGATAAGCACAACAGCAATTCATGCAAACGCAAATATCAACAGACGTAAGTCTAGGATAGCTTAATTTTGAAAAAAAGGCAGTTATGAAAAACCAGCACGTTAAGCTGAAATACTTTAAAGAGTCTTCCAGGGTGTATATCATACAATTCTAAGTAGAAGCATTCTAAGTAACCACAAGAATTATCCGTCTGTGAAAGAATGCCATTTATAAAACCTTAAAACTACTACCCACATCAATATGTTTACGCTATACCCTGCCGCAAAGATTGAACTCTGAACATTGTTAATGTTGGTAAGCAAGAATTTTTTTCTTAAAACCTCAATATTCGTAAATAACAGCGACCAATGTAAACAGACCTAAACTAACCACATGGAACTGGGCAACAGCGAAAATTTCCTCTGTCAGAACCCTGCTCTGGGTTCTGGAAAGTTCACAAGAAAATCGAAAACACCGCTCACGCAAGTGCCGTGTAGTTAGCATAGCGACATTTGCTTGGGTCGTTTGAGCTTCCGAGTAACTGTATGCGAAAGAAATCGTAAGTAAATAGCTACTTTCTCATTGAATTTTTCTGGTCCCTTACAAATGGGTGCGATTGTACTTGTAAACTTTAAGTCAATACAGAAGATCTCCCTATGGCGTTTATGAATTCAAGCTTACCTGTAGTTCGTAATGGGCGCCCTTTCATTGTGTACAGGTGACCATGCTTGTATAACAAAATGCTTTTGATGGATAAGAATAACATTGCTCCAGTTGAGAATGCACTAAATCTCAAGTCCTCTAGCTGTAAATCTCAAGCAGAAGGAAAAATGTTTGCGCAGGTAAGGGGCTTTCTATGGCTCTTCTTTTCCGGGGTCCTAAATTCCGTTTCCCTCTCGAGATTCTCCAGAAATTCCTTAGAAATACTTCTGGCAAGACGATTGTAGGGGTCAGTGAGGCACTGAAGCGTGTGTTTGTTCCTGTACGTCCTCCCCCCATCGATTTCCTCTTTTTCTGCTCTTCACAATAGCGCGTGTGCTCTACATACATGCATACGTACAAGGAAGAATGAAATGTATATCCTTTAATCGCTCTCGTACCTCGACTACTGGCCAAGCCAAGGTGATAAAGGTAGCACAATATCGGACCCAAACGAGGGGGAGTGATCGTTTTAAGTCCCTGTTTCCTAGTACAAGACCATGTTTCAAAAGTGGAGCAGCTCTTCAAACGATACACTTCGCTATTGACCTTACTTGACCTGATAGTACTTTTCCAGGAAGACTTATGGGCGCTCGATCTCCCCAATACGCATAATAGGCGGGGAAAGGAGGATTTCTACCTTCATGCATATGGATCTGTAACAATGAGGATGTCCTCCTCCCCAACCTAGGTCAGTTTAAGGTCTGGCGTGGTTAATGGGGGGAGGGGGAGTTCCATTACGCAGATCCAGACTTCCTGAGAACAGGAAATAATTCAGGTTCAGCCGAAGGTGAGAAGTTCGCCTGGAAAGGGTTAAGGTGTACTCTATGGGGATTTTTGACTTTTCAGGAGGGGAAAAGGAAATCTTCCTGGACGGACTTCTGCTCCATTAAAAGTGGTAGGTTATGTGCGCACCGGCTGTTGTGGGCTGCTAACAATGAGTCCTGCTGTGCAAATAGAGAGCGTTGGGTGGAAGTCGGCTGTCGGACCAAAAGGCCTTATTAGGAGGGCTGGGAAGATGTGTAGAACTGTATGGAGATGTAGAGTGATCCGTCTACAATTTGCAAAGTGTGTGAGGATCTGGCTAAAAGGGGCGGAAATTGAACACGCGAGGCACCATCAAACTAAACTTGTATTAGGGAGTTTTCTAAACCACACGCATAGGACTCGCATCCATCCAGTGTAAATGGAACAATGTGAACAGAATTAATGGGTTTAATTGCTGCAGTATCCCTTCTTGGTCAAACGCACAGTTTTGGTGCTAAATTGTGTTGGTGTCGATGGAAAATTGAAAGATTTTTCTTCGTTCAAATTAAAAAGAGAAGAAAGGTTGCATGATTCATCGATGAATAAACGAAAGGAAAAATACGACAATGTAACATTTAAAGATGATGGAATTTAACGATCTGTGATTAAATTGCATGCGCTTGTAAATTAATCAATGGACTTTGCAGTCTTCTGAATTGCAGATTTAAGTGGACGTGTCCAACAAGACGTAGCAGAATTGAGGAAAACTCATTGAGTTGAAAGATCATGGGTATAGAATTGGTAATTGAAGCAACGACTCGGTAGATTAGTGGTTGTTAACTTTACGAACAAGGTGCGGTTACGAGGTGCAAGCTAAAAACCCTTAGGGTATTAAATGTTTTGCTAACTAGCTAGCTAACAATGGTGTCGCTTGTTGTAGTATTGAGTATGAAACACTCGTCAATCGTCATTGCATGGTGGGACCATGGAGAACGTGTTTATGTGTAAGCTTCTCTTCCCGTTTTATTAATTAGCATTTAAAATCGTTTCGGTATCGATTATAGACAACTTGTCATTGAAGTCTCGTAAGTAGTCGTCCTTGGGCTAATCATTCTGGAGACTTGAGATGTGATAAAAATAACCATTTTCCAGGAACTGTACGTTTGAAACTAAAGACCGTGAAGCAAACCTTAGGAAAAATTCTCAGAGAAAAAATGTAGCACGCTTACTGTGTGAGTAAATCTTATGCAAGTTCCTTTATATTTTTTCACAAAATTTAGCGAAAAAACTGTAGAGTTCTTTTACATTCCAATTTCGAAATTCAATGCGTCTTGTAAATAATTATGGAAAATCTTAATAGCTTGTATAGTACGTATGGTATGGTACGTTGTCATAAATAAACACACGCCGAGCATTGTTAACATGATTTTATAGATTGCTTAGCATTTATTCACTCAGCACAGTGTGAAAACCCGTCAAACTTAAAATTTATTTCTTCAGGGATATAATTGGGACGAGCGTAACATGCGAACTAGCAAAATTCAGAGCAATAACCCTTATGGTATTAAAGCCGTGAAGGTATAAATATATAATATCATTCCATGAACTTCATAGACATGCGTCGAAAAATAGTTAGCCTGTACGCCAATAAAGATACCTCTCAGGGAAGGAAACTGATCCAGTTCATGCAGTAATTGTTCACTTGCTTTGCAGCGCATGTTTGAAATTTTCGTTTGGTAAAATTTTAAATCCTATTTTTAACCTTTCTTTGTGGGAACGAAACTTACTGCTACCTTGATTCATTCCCATTCGGCCTATCGAACCTTTCCTGGTAGAGCACCATAATTCATTGTTGCCTTCACATGAAGTCAGTCCGGTCTGACAATGAGAACAGATTCTGCCAGTTTCAGCAGTAAACGTATTCTTTAATCAAATTGACATAATATTGAAGTCAAATATCCGAAGACCTGAATTTTGTTCTATAGATTTGAGCGTTGCGTGTTCAAGAGAACACTGTAAAAAAGGGTACCGAAAACAGGTATTTGTTGGTCGCCTAAAATCAGAGTAACTACTCAAAATGGGTACATATACCTAAGAAAGGTGTTTACCTACCGAAAGGCAGTAGGTTTTATGCCCCGAGGGGTGGGGCTTCCATTCGTACGTGCAATAACGGTAGCCTTTGCCTAAAATGAGTGTCCTCTTGCACCTA
>JAHZNP010000271.1:0-85681 GCA_020615345.1 Triops cancriformis
AGTACAAGTGTACGAAAGGATTTTCGCGCTTTCATCAAGATTCCACCGTAAGATCGTGCAAAAACGGCTCGTGGAACGGCACAATGCCATATTGTAGTAAGTAAGCGACGTGAAGGTTTACACGTGTTCAATCTGATATAAACGATTCCTAGATCCAAACATTCTGAGGGAAAAACGCCGAAATCATTCCTCCGTCAAGTTCTGCAACTAAGCTGGGAAATCTGACCGACGATGATAGATCTACCTGCTTGGAGCTTGGACCAAAACAGAGAATGAACCAGAAACGTTCGCTAAAATTTAATTTAGGGAAACTCTACGGCATTAGGATAATCAAGATCTATTTCAAAAGTATAACAATGATCGCCAGAATTTGTACTGACTTTTTAACTGCCAACAGGACGGACGTCTCTTAACTTGGAGATATTTGTCAGCGATTCCAAGGCGAATAAAAAAGGGATCTGTGGTTCCTATAAAAGAACTGTCACAGGTGATTATATCAGAATTTATTGCACAACTGTATCCGACACGAAAGGTTTTAATGGTGGAGTTCCTGGCGATAGTGTCATTATCGAAGTCAATGTCACATCTAAATTCTGCGACATTCAGGCCTATGCTTATTACGGTAAGTGAAATGAAAAGCGCTTTCTTCGTCTGGATATATTGTGGCAGTACATTACTATTCTTTCTTATTATATTGATCGTTCAGAAGAATGAACAACGGAAATCCTTGCTACATGTGCTTCACAGAAAATTTATCAGAAATAATGATCATTTGTACACGTACGATATTATGTAACATCGTGTCTCCAAGTTTGCCAATAGATTAAACCACGCTATAAATTATACGCTGTCTTATAGAAGAGTACTTACCTGCATCTGGCGATAGTACGGGTACAAGAGAGCCTTGTACCCATATGGAAAAGAATTCGATGCCACTTCTTCTCTTTTTACCAGCGAATTTATAATGTTCATTCCTCTATACTAGGCGTAGAATTTTTGAAGAATCAACTGTACTCCGGAAAAGTTTTGTACAATTAACGTATTGGCACTTTCATGTGAATTAGGTAATACGGACTGCGGATTGCCAGAAGCTCCAGCGTTCGGTTCAGCGGATTACGTATCGGAAAACACAGTTAAGTACAACTGTCAGCCAGGCTTCGTTTTACTAGGCCCTCAGCACCGGAAGTGCGATCCTAATGGTGATTGTACTCACTGGCCCAAGGAAGATATGCCAAAATGTAGAGAGATTGGATCAAGTAAAGAAAACTTGTCAGGAAATTAAAATTGAATTATTTCTAACAACTTGTTAAATTTTATAAAAGACTGCCCTTCGTTAACAATACTCAACGCACGTATTTCTTACTACGAGGGTCGTTTGATAAGTTTGGTAAATTTCAGAGAGGTTGCTCCGCAGGGCATTTGCGATTACATAGCTTTAAAGAGTCATGATCCAGTACCCCTCTGGCAAAATTTCAGCTATTTGCCATGTGGCGTTCGGATTTTACGAATTTTCGGATTAGAGAAGTTCAGCAGCCCCACAAAAATGGAAAAAAATTAATCTGGGGCAGTGATAAAACATTTTTATTTAAAAAAGTTTATGGCACCGCAGATCAAAGCCGAGCTAGGTGAAGTTCATGGAGACTCTGCTCCTTCATTAAAGATAGTTTATTTCTGGATAAACGAATTTAGACGTGGCAGAACCTGCATTGAAGACGAAGCGCGCTCCGGACGTCCAGTTAAGGTCACTTCACCGGAAAATTTAAAAAAGTCTATGATGTCATTATGAAAGACTGACGTTTGAAGGTGTTTGAGGTTGCTGAGATAGTAAGCTTCTCCGCTGAACGAGTGTATTGCATCATGACTGAAAAACTGCACATGAAAAAATTATGTGCGCGGTGGGTGCCGCGATTACTTAGTCTTGAGCAAAAACGCGCGCGAGTGGAAGTTTCAGATGAGTGTTTGGCCATGTTAAAACGCAATCCGAACGATTTTTGGCGTCGATTCGTGACTCTTCATGAAACCTGGATTCATCACTACACTGCTGAAGCAAAACAGCAGTCAAAGCAGTGGGTAATTTCCGGTGAGAGTCCGCCGAAGAAGTCGAAGACTAGTTTGTCGGCAGGAAAGGTTTTGGCCACAGTTTTTGGAATATCCGAGGAATAATACTCGTAACTACTTGGAGAAGGGCAAGACGATAACCGGAGAGTATTATGCAAAGTTCTTGGGCCGTTTGAACGAAGAGCTCAAAGAAAAACGTCCAAGATTAGCGCGGAAGAAAGTGCTCTTCCATCAAGACAACGCGCCGCCCCACAAGTCGAACAACGCAAAGGCTAAATTCTGCGAATTGGGCTTCAAATTAATTCCTCATTCACCCTATTCTCCAGATTAGGCCCCCTGTGATTTCTTTCTGTTCCCAAACTTTAAAAAAATGGTTTTCGGGAAAGAAATTTTCGTCAAATGGGGAAGTCATCATCGCCGTGAATGAGCATTTTGGAGACCTCGAGAAAAACTTTTTTTCCGACGGGACGAAAAAATTGGAAGCTCACTGGACCAAGTATATAGCCATCGAAGGAGACTGTGTTGAGAAATAAATGCTCTTTTCTAAAAAAAATCATTATTTTTGCGTTTTTTACCAAACTTATCAAACGACCCTCGTATCTCAACGGATCTGTGGCAATAATCGACTGCGACGTAGGTATCGAACTGGCTGCCTCGAAAGTTTTGCTTTGTATCAAACCTGACACATGGCTGGGTTATGCAGAACATGGGACACACTGCAAACGTACAGGCTCCTCAAATGTACCTATACATTTAGGTAATTTTTGGACCGTAGTTTCCATTTGCTCAACAACTGTGGCCGTATGTTTTGTTGTCGTTTCAATGTTCCTGGGCTGGAAATTGTAAGAAATTCTGACTTTTTCTCCAAGAGAATTTCAAATTTATTTTCGCACATTGTTGAGTTAGAAAATCGAATGGAACACAACGTAAAACTGTCAAAACCAGCTCGAAAACTACAAGTATTCAGTACGAGGCAAACAAACGCCACATCAGCTTGGATTCGGCGAGTCCCCGTTCACGTACAAAATCACGAAGAAGTAGTCCGATATACGAAGAAATAGGGTTACAGCAGTACTCAGGGAACCAGACGAAGAAAACAGACAGGATAACAAGTCCCCAAACTAATAGCTATCAAAAGAAGCCAAACAGAGATGATCTGGGCTTCGCGCTCGGTGCATCTGACTTCACATACGTCAATGCTGCAGTAACAGCAAGCTTGGAAACTGAATGCGAATATGAACTCATGCACGGGTACCAAAATTTGAATCCAAATATCGAACCTGAGTACCAAAACGCTTCGGAACCTTCCTCAAGTGCTAATGCAAATGTGTGAAAAACTTCAGAACATTCCTCTCCTTGATTGTTTGGGTCTTTTATATACACTCTTATTTTATACTATATTTCTGCGCCTGGTATTGTTCCTAACGATCCAACTTGGAGTGTGAGGTTAGTTGACCGCTTTTTTGTTTCGTATATCCAGTTTTGCTATAATGAGCATTTGTATATTATGCAACTGTAACACTAAGAGCTTCCCCGTGATGTTTCTTTGTTTGCAATTTGAAAGAAGTACCATAATTCGTACTTTACAAGGACGAAATTTTTAAGAAATAGCAGAAGTACTGCAGATAGCAGCGAAGGGCGTACTTAAAAAATATGCTAATGCGCGAAACAGCGAAAGATGTCAAATTCTCACATCAACTTTAATAGAAAAAGCTAAATGTGCAAAATAGTTATTGAATAAGAACAGAGAGAACGCAGTCGGGATATACTTGAAGTTGCAAACGCAAATAAAAAAAATGAAGGAAAAATTGGCTACGCGAAATGTTCCTGAATTTTATCACAACCTATAGGGCATCTTAAAGAAGTATGTGTTCAAGCGGAAAGAGTATGAAACTCTGACGAAACAGAGGTCACTACAATTTTAGACAACCCAAAAGGTCATGGCTTTGAAGGGAACTGTGTAAGGGAACGAAGCAACAGGTCGATCACAGCGAAAAAAAGAAGAATTGGTCACTCTCGCCTGTTTTATAAAAGATACAAGAGGAACTATTCAACAATTTTATCTTTCCACGTGTGCATTCTAAAAAAAATATTTCCTTGATATTTGCCACCAAAAAGTAGCTGTGTCCGAACGTGTCCCACGCCTGTCCGAAGGTGCCCCATGCGTGGGGCACCTTCGGACGAAATGTGAGCTTGCGAAAAATTAACGTATCTGAAACTCTGAAATTCGAAACAAAAAGTACCAACTAGAAAGTAAGGCGAATGACAAGGCTTCTTAAAGCATGCAAAAGTTTTCCGCTTCATTACGTACGGAGGACTACAGAAAGTAAACAGTAAAAATCGTACGAACGTGCCCCACTCTCCCTATAGACTACACAATGCTTCTTCTCGAAGAGATCGGGGGCCAGATCCGGCCCTGCTGCTGCTAGTTAGGTAGCCCTGGCAAAGACTTTTCTACTTGCATAGCCAACAACCCCGTGGAATTTAAAATGGAAGCAGCCGCCTTATAGTGCCAAGCCTCAGAGTAGGCTATGTGCCTTCTTCTTCTTCTTTAATTTTAAAGTCGACTGAGCCATCTATTGGGCTCATTTTCGACTACCGCTGGCGGTTCATTTGGTTCCTGCTCGTAGTTCCAGGGTGCTTATTTTCGGCTCCATCTTTTGGACTTTTACATGTTTTATGGGAGTTGGGCGTTAGGCTATGTGCCAAATCCAGAGTGGAGCCTTAACAGCTTTATAAAAGCTTCCCTAGATGTAATAATGACCGCCAGAATTAGACATGCAAAAATTTTCATGAATACATTGTAAGTTTTATTTGATTATTAAAACTGTATAGGGCTTTTTCAAACCAATACTCTGTTTTATGCTCCTAAACCCTCAGTTTGCAATATCATAACGAGTCATTTTGAACATTTTCATATATTTTTCAACAGGTGGCGTGAGCTACTCGGAAATGTAAGGAACATGGCTCAAAATTAAGTTTTGCTCAAAGGGTCCGCTTTCGATGAAACACGTTAAGTAAGCACGTGTCTTTTAGGATTCGTCCATTTATCTGTACACTGTGGGCACATCAGCAAAGATAATATCCTGCTACTCAGCGTCTTATAAGTAAACTTTCCCGGAGTGAAACTCCCAGTGCAGAGACAGTCAAGGATGTGGGAACGCGGCTATCTCAGAGCTGAGCATTTAGCCGGCTTTGAGGAATACAAAGTAGATATCTCTCATTGTAATGGAGTTTTCTTAAATCATGAATGGGTTTTTCCTCCAACGTTTAGTACAACGCGAAGGATTCGAGCCCTTTAAGCCAATATGTGATGCACCCATTTTGGAACTCGGTCGTTAAAGTAAGTGCAAAACTATAATTGAATAACATGTCTTAAATCTGGATTTTGTGGTAATTTTAGTATTGTTTATTAGATATTTCCAACGTGGGTTGCGCCTAACTTGCTTACCTTTGTTGGATTCCTGTTCACCGTCTCCAACTTTGTTATTCTTGCCTTCTACGACTATTGGTATTATGCGTCGAGTGATACATATCCCCAGTACGAACCTATTCCTCTTTGGATTTGGTTGGTTTGTGCAATTAACCACTTCTTGGCACATACTTTAGGTAAAGTCTAGAATATAATTCGGGAACTCCTATCTATAACTAGCCAAACTTTTAAAAAACAACGTTTTTATACCAGATATCGTGCTATAAACGTTATCTTCCAAAGTTGAGCTACAGTATCAGTGTGCCATAGGGTAAGGGGTTTGGGGCCAGGGATGCCCAGGGTGTTCAGTAGACTATTGACGGGTTCAGCGCGTTCAAATCATATGTAACTGTGAGACCCTAACAGTAGAACGGCACGACCTACGGAAGTAGTTAAGATTTGGCCATCCATCGTCAATGCGCCGAATCGTAACTGCGCTTACTGGGAAGATAACGTTGCTACTCATTTTCTCATTTCATGTCCTGGTCTTGAGGATGGGTGTTATCTAAACAGAAAATTTCATTTTAGACGGCATTGATGGAAAACAAGCTCGGCGTACGCAGACCAGTTCGCCTTTAGGTGAACTGTTTGATCATGGCTTGGATTCATGGACTTCCTTTTTCATCCCAGCCGTATTATACTCCGTGTTTGGTCGTGCAGATCATTCCATTTCTCCCGTCAGATTTTACTTTTGTTTAGTCAACATTTTCTTTACTTTCTTGGTTTCACACTGGGAGAAGTACAACACTGGCATACTCTTCCTGCCGTGGGGATATGATGTCTCTCAATTGGTAATATTTGTTCTTTATCATATTAGTAATATTGTATATTGTTGTCGCTGGCTCATTTAACTTTAATTTACTGTTGTAGTTCGCACTCACAGTTTACCTCTTGACATACGTATTTGGCCACTCCCTGTGGAAATTCAGCATAGCAGGTGGCATCACATCCGGGGCCTTATTTGAACTGATGATGTGGGGAGGGTCACTCTTCACCAGTTTACCTATGTCATTGTATAACATGTACAAGTGAGTCACAATCCCATTTCTTGTTCGCCCTTGAGTTAAATAAGCTATATTGCAGGAAAAGCTGATAGCACTGTGTACTTATATATTGTTGTAACTTTCAGAGCATCACGAGATGGCACAGGCAAAAACCGAACTTTGTGGGAAGCCAATCGTCCTCTAGTCTCTCCGTTGGTATTTTTCACATTAACCTCCATTTGGGTTTTATGTTCACCTCACGATATTTTGAACCAAGACCCGCGCTGTTTTACATTTTTCGTCGGAACCGTTTTTTCGAACATAAGTGTAAGCTACCTTACTTAATCTTTAGTATTCAGTTAAACGGTAATCAAAACTATGTAAATAGTGCTATTTGATCATTGCCCAAATGAGTAACACGCGCTGCCCATTATGGAATTGGCTCCTAGTCCCGGTGGGATTGACAGTGGCCGCGGCTATGCTCACAACCTCCGCAAGTTACGAGTTAGGACTTCTGTATGCATTAACGGTGCTGACTGTCTTAGCTCACGTGCATTTCGGAGTGGGCGTCGTAAGTTATAAATTCTTTTACGTAGAAAATTGCATGACAGAAACAGAAGCTTTATCAGCATGATTTATCAGTTACGCAATGGTTTAAACGCTAATCCGATATGCTTGTAGGTAAGACAAATGTGTAGACATTTTCACCTGTGGTGTTTCCGTATAAAACCGCGCGTCGATTGACATGAGGCCGACAGCACCTGCTAGAAGCGTCCAACCTGCAAGCCAAAGAGCGCGCCACACGTAACACTTCAGTGCAAAAAAGCGGAACTCATCTTTCAAAAAAGCGGAACAAACCTTTCATTATCTATGAAGAAACGCAATCTCTGGTACGCGGAAATCGATTAAGGATATTGGAGAGGAAGAAAAGTAAAGCCGACGCGAGTTAAATACCTGCGAAGTACGGGAGTCGTAGGAATTCAACATTGCTGTAGATTGTAGGAAAAAAATTGCATGAACGGTTAAGAATCAATCATGTTGTAGGTCACCTTTGATTTATTGGGAAAATTCTACGTCCTTTGTTTCGCTTTTGGTAATTTCTGTTTTTTTTGTGATTACTTTTTGCCAAATTAAAAGCTTTTTTTCTTCGCTACAATTATGTGTCAGGAAATAATATGTTTGTGGCGTGCATTTGTGGGGAAAACCAATCGTAGCAGATGCTGTCCCTCGGACAACTTTTTATTATGTTTAAGTTATGACGAAATTTGGCAGTATTTTTTAATTGCGGTCGTCATTTTCCGCCTATGTAGACAGTTTCCTGCTGAAACTGTGAAGCCGATTGTATAAACTACTTTGTCATAGTCCAACGTGTAGTGTGTATTCGTACAACATATAATAAAATTGAGTCTCACTAGTATGACGAGAATCGTTTTCGTTTACTCATGAAGATTAATTATGTACAAATATTTCATAGTAACGAAACATGTGGAGTAGGTAAGAAGCTAGCTCTAGCGTTAGCACCTGTACCGGCACGAGCCAAAGGTTGAGGTGGGGCTAATAAACGGCTTGTTGTTTGGGCTGGATTATTGAAAGTACGCGCAGAGGTAGAGCTGAAAGAAGAGCTTTGACTGCTTCTCGTATCTGATCGCTGAAAGGACCTTTTACCCCGGTAGCTCTTTCTGCCGCCGTATTTTCCACGTTTGGACGTACTACCTCTCGCGGAACGAGCACGCCCCCTTTTGCGAGAACTGGAGGCACCGGTCCCTGAATTTCCGTTTTCGAAATAGGGCGAATTCTCTTCGTGGGTCGCAAATTCGCTGTCGCTACCAGGATTGTCCATCGCATCCGTTATTAGCACTATAAGAACCGTGATACCTTTGGTTATCGTCACCCATTTCAAAGCATTCTTATTACCAAGTTTCTGCGCAGCGAACTGCTGTGTAATGGTCAAAAGCTCGGCGCCGTACTTCTCGAAGTTAGCCTTTGTGACATGAGGAATGCGAAGCATTTCTTCTTCGGTTTCGGGCAATTGTTTTGACATCACTCTTAGAGCCTAACAAGTGAAGAAAGTAAGCAAATGTCGCGGAGCAAACGGGATTGGTAGTCAACTTACTTCGAGGTTCATGATGGTTGTATACGACGTTCCCGTACCAGCGGCAAGAAGCTTACACCGTTCTAATAGTTCCTGGAAGCAGCCTTCCTCCAAAGCTTTAAATTGCTCGTCTGCTTCTGACTGAGCTGTGTTGGTTGTTTCCACCTCAAGAGCTGGTTTGGATGTTTTCTGCATTGCGAAGGTTACCTACATAAAAAATTATAAATAAAATAACTAATAGTAATTAAACTAATAAAAATATAAATACAAACAAACAAACAAAAAATCAGAAAAGTAACATATATTCGTTCGGGAATTGAGGACTTACCTTTACTTGACCTTGGAAGAGAGCGTCTGCTTTGCGCCCTACATGGACGTAGGCAACGGCAATGTCAGCTTGGCTGACTTGCAAGTGCTCTTCTAAATACTGTTCGAGAATTAGTTGCCTCATAAGCCGCTCAACATCTATTCGATTCCAGTGCTTGCCCCTCCCATAGAGGGGATGGCGTTGATGTCCAGAGTCACGGACTTTTTTGGTATCTCCTCCTCTGAAAACGTCCACGAAATGCAAATTCGTAAAACTCCTATTCCACTGTCCAGGCGGGCCGCATAATTCCTTCACAGCTTGTACAATTGCTTTGCTATCTTCAGTCACGTCCACAATGCAGTACGAATCCTAATTGCCATTGAAATACAATGGTACTGAAGAAACCTCGTTACGGTTAATACCTGTCGGGTGCAATTATCACAGGTAGAGGCAGCAAACTGTTTACAAGTGGTGCGGTCAAATATTTCCCCAAAGTAATTCAACTGAATTTCCCGTCGGCACTGCGTCACATTTTGGCAGTATGAGACCATGCGCCATAGGTTATCAATATGAGTTTGTTTGGCGTGATAATTGTCCTTATCCACTACGAATCGATGAAAAATAAAAATCGTTATTTTCAAGTAGTCATGAAGTGGCAGTACTCAAGATTTACTGTCTATCATTCGACGGATACGGTGCACGTCCCCGTAATGGTAATAGAGGATACAATGAGCGATTTCACCATCTCGACCGGCACGACCAGACTCTTGGTAGTAACCCTCAATCGATTTCGGCAAACAATAGTGTATCACGTACCGGACATCGGGTTTATCAATTCCCATTCCAAAGGCAATGGTCGCGCAAACGATCTATGAAAAAGTTAAGTTTTATTTCCTTCATTCTGCGGTACGTGTATACTCTAGAAGACAATTTCTGTTCATTGCTATATGCATCTGCATAACTCAAGCTATTTCCTTTCTTAAATAAAAACTTTTTGTACCAAAGGTATCATTTCTGTTTACAGTATACTATACGGAAACATTACTGCTGATCCTTGTAAGAATTATTCAATTGCGATTTTCAATCCACTTACCCTTATTCGGTCGTTAATCCATTTCATCTGGACTTCGCATCGGTCGCTGTCGCTCAAGCCAGCATGGTACGCCACTGCTCTGAGTCCCGCCTTATCCAACTCCTTCGCAACCTGATCGCACTCTTTCCGCGACAAACAGTATACTATTCCAGATTTGTTCACATATTTGGTCTGGATCAATTCGATGAGTGCCTTTGTAACAGATTTGCCCGTTTTAGGTACCACTGAGTACTTGAGATTAGGGCGGTTGAAGGAACACAAGAACCATTTTGGTCTAGGAATTCCTAATTGGTGCAAAATATCCGTCCTTACACGCGGAGTAGCAGTTGCAGTCAGGGCCATTATTGGCACTTGTGGATACATTTGTCGCAATAAGTTTAACTTCTTGTAGTCTTTCCTATGTGGTGTGAAAGAATTCCACAATTATTAGTGTAACATACAAATTGTTAGTATAAATTCCCATTACACTTTATGTTGGGAAATATATACCTCCGTAAACCTACACGTCTGACAGAAAGATAAACAGACAGAAAGGTGGACGCCCAAATAAGAGCGCAATATTGCAAGATATTTTTTTTACATTAAAGGTTAGAGCGAAATAATTCGTATCGTATTCGTATCGTATCACACCATTTACCTCATGAAGTGTACATAAGGTATATGGGATAGTTTTAAGAGTTACCGCTTTATCGCTATTCACCTGAAATCATGGCCCCACTGAGATACACAATGGGCTTCATCTATCACGAATCTTGCCAATAACTTCCGACTGTACAGAGATTTGAAAGCTTCGATCAACTTTGTGCTAGCACAAACTTTCTCCGGAGTCACATAAAGTAGTTTTATCGCTAAAAAAATCACGCAATTAAAATTGACCCCATTTCATATACTTCGAGTCTTTTACCAGGTTCCCGTTTCATTAAGTGACCGTAGATCTCATTTTGGTCTTTGATCGCCAATTCTCCGGATAAATGTGCAGCAGGAATCTACAAAAGCAAATACATGTAAAAAATAAAACGAACAAATAAAATAAATAGAAACAAAAAAAGCTAGAAGACAACTGTGGATCAGTCTTAGCGGATAACTCACATCGAGCGATTTCAGTTTCTGAACCTGATCAAAGATCAACGATTTCAAAGGTGAGATGACGACAGTGACTCCAGAGGTCAAAACTGCAGGGAGTTGATAACATAACGACTTGCCTCCGCCCGTAGGCATTAGAACGAAGCAGTCATGTCCCAGGATTGTCGCATTAATGCTTTCCAATTGGTTGGGTCGAAATGTCCTCAGGCCAAAAGTTTGTCGAAAGATTTGCCTTAGCCGGGCATTATGCGGATATTCTTTATTGAACTCGCCCGTGATTCCATCGTTAAATACATTGCCCAGAAAACGTCCCACTCTATTGTTTCCTGAAGAAGACTTGGTCTTTTCTGTTATAATATTCGCTTCACTAATGTCCGAGCGACAAGGCACGGACGCGTGTTGCGTAATGACTTCAATATCGCTAGCCAAATCATGAAAGTGAGTTCTGGGTGGTGAAGAGGGTATTTCGATATCGAAGTTATCTTGGCTAAAAGACGGGGCTCTTGACACTGGCATAGGTTTGGCAGGGGAGACAAGAGTGACGACTGGAATGGAACTTGACGTTGATGCTCCACTGGAAACGGGAAGGTGTGGAATACGAGTAGGCGTTGGGGGTGCCATGACCAATGGGTTGGGGGCAGTAGACGAGGCATTAGATGGTTTTCGAAAGACATATTTGCTACTAGACACGTCACTTGATGTAGACGGAGTCGACACAAGCTTTAAATCTTGCGTAGCTCTAGCAGAGGTGAGAGGATATCGTGCTTCGAAGGAAGTTTGTCTTGCTTCCAAGTCATCCAATTCCACCATGTCTGCTATCCCTTGCTCGTCCAAAAAACTGAGGGAGCGGCGATGCAATGGATTAGTTTTAGTTTTGTTTTCGGACAACAGGGCGAGATTTGTCCGGTGGCTCTGGAAAACTGGTGAAAGAGGATGAACCGTGTGATTCTTGGCATCGGAATCAGGAGTTTGGGGAACGCAAGTCGTCTGAACATCCCGAAGACGCTTTTCAGGCGTCTTTGCAAGAGCGAGACACTGCACGATTTCTTTTAGCTCTTTTCGATACCCTAAAAGGCGTTTCAACACTGAAGCGTGGGAATCCGGGAGAGAGGAAAGGTTCGCAATACTTGCTTCAAGGAAATCCGCAATGTGAGAGTCACAAGAAATTTTGAAGTCTTCAATCTCTTTTAGGTGCCCCTATGTACGGTGGTTAAAAAAAAAGTTAGTTCCCATTTTACCACGACGGCATTAAAACACTTACAATAGAGAGTAGACGGGTTTTCTCACATTCAAACTGATCCATCCATGCCGTAATGCTTTCCCTGGCAGACTCAGAAGGATCATTAGGTGCAGGAGAGGGAGAGGGCGTTTTTATGGGGTCGTATTCATCAAACTAAGACAAACCATTACATAATTTTAAATTGCCCACAATCTAGCTGAGATCTTGTACCGAAATGTTAGCGAAAAAGGAACCCATCTCATCATCTTCGTTCATTGATTCTGGTTGCGGGGGGGCTTCTGTGCTCTCATTTCCTTGATTCGTACTGGAGTCCAGAGTTTCACACTCCTCTTCGGCACGATTCGTTTGTTGATAATGACAAGTTGTTTCTGTCGCGCTTGTCTGCACGTCTGTTTTCCTGTTTTGGTACACCGATGAAGGAGATTTGTTTTGAGGAGGTTGAGGAGATTCTTGCTCTGAAGTAGGAGCGACATCGTAGTTCCAATCCCCCCAGAAATGATCATTATTTTGCGAAAAGATAGTGACGGGCTGCTTTTCTTTCAAGTCACATTCCTTTCTCGTATTGCTGTCTAGTAAGCTGGTATCCTTTTTGGCTCTGCCGAGTGACAACCTTGACTTTCCTCTATTCGGGTCTACAAAAGACAAAATATTAAGTATATCCGAAAGCAACTGGAACTAATAATCAAAAGCACTTGAAGTTTCTGGTGTCTGTGGATTCGCTTGAGCCGGAGTTTTCTGTAAAGGACTGGTAAGATCCGTTAATGGATGAGCTTGAAGTACCCTTAAAGAACAAGACATTTGAAACGGAATATCGCATGGACAAAATTAACAGAGGTTACTTACAATGAACAATCCGTTACTGCAGGTTCCAATGGTTGCAAAAAACGCTTGCCGTTGCCAAAGATGAATTTTTTTGATTTTGAAGCAATAGGAGGACTTCCTAGTGATGGAGTTGAGGATTTCAAAAAATTCGTTAAAGTAGACTGCTTTTTGGTGCTAGCAGAAACACGGTCGGTCAATACAGGGCCCATTCCACATTATTTTCTTTTGAAACGCTGCCTAACTTTTATATGAACACCATTAAAACAATAACACATGCGGGCGTCAACAAAGGTTTCACACTGTTTGCACTTTAAGCGCGCGCTTGATGGAGATATCGATATGGTGCAACGATATTAAACTTTATCGACAGAAATATGGACTATGAGGCTACGCCGCGGCTTACGAAAAATGTCGCTAGAAAGTCTTTCGTTGAGCAGAAAATTTAGAATATTTAGGGAATAGAAAAAATACTTGTAGAATCAAGAAATGATTCCCGTAAAGGCGCATTGAAAATAATGCATGGTATTGTTTGAATTACCTAGAAAAAAACGAAAGAAATCAACTCATTTGTAAGGAATATTGATCCGAAAAATTAAAAGTGAACATTGATTGGTGAAAAACCTTGGTCCGGTTAGTTCTGAAAAGTCATGTCCCGAAATTTTCAGAAGGAAATTGAACGAAAAGAACGTGCAAATACAATGATGAAACTGAACGAAACAAGAAACTTCGAGAAGGTAACCTTATACTTAAACATCTACCATTTTTTTGCGCTATATGACATAGAAAGTTTCATTCTAGTCGTGTTGGTATGATGACGTAAGTATAGTATAGGAAAATTTTAAAACAAGAAAGATAAGTGATTTCGCGGAGGTTTCACATAGCGAAAAATTCACCACTTTGACAGCCAATGCACGTAGACTAGTATGCGCAAATTCATCGTTAAGAACATGTTGGAAAAATACTTCATTATTTTTTAAAAATACGTTCTGATCATTTACTAAATTCAAATATTCTGGAAGAAATTTCGATGGCTTTATTCCTGTTGGTAACTATTGTGAAATTATTATTGCCGATGTTTCGACTTGTTTTGCTAGCGTCATATTACTTCGCTATTCCGTTTCCTGTCAACAGATCGATTGAAAGTAGCCAGAAGCATTCGAAACACTTAGAAAAACATTTGCTTTTATTTTGTAAAGTAAACGTACCGAAGTGTGAAAAGTACCTTTTAGAATCACCACATCAAGCTGCTGCGTACGGAAGAAGGGTTTCGTTAGTTCTGAATGCTGCCGCTCAAGAACCCTATGCGCATACCGTTTCCTAATTTTGGTTCCACGACGCATTGCTTTCAGTCGTGTCCAAGTATAGATTACGACGACTTTTTTGGCTGTGTGTCTGATACTTGAGCTTGGATCATATGCAGAGTTTCCTTTTGATAAGGTGATTCCGTTCTCGATCAAAGGTCATTAACAAACAGGAAAGAAGGCATCGGTTTTAGCCTGTGGATTATGGACATACGTCCAGTTTGAAGGTTGCGTCGGCCGCTGTGAGGGCTGTTTGTCTGCGACATTGATTTTTTGGGTGTTTGGAACTGTGGCCTGGTGATCTAGAAAGGCGTAGGCCATGTCAATTTCGTGTACCGACAACAAGGGTAAAAAGTCTAAAAACTGTAAAAGAAAGAAAACTAGGAAAGCTGAAGAGCATAATACCGTCTTTTAATTTGTTAGGGAATGCCCCGTATATTTTTGTGACGGGCGGAGGTGGTTATGTCGGGTCGCACACTGTTTTACAGTTGTTGGAAGAAAGCTTTTCAGTAGTTGTTATGGACAACCTAGTAAACGCTGCTGCCAGTACACATTTTAAATAGGAAAATACTTCAGTTTTCTGACTTCTTTGGAGGGCTTATTAGGTGATGGTAGTTCAAAACCCGAAAGCTTAAAGCGAGTTGAAGAATTGACCAAACAAACAGTGCCTTTCTATAACGTCAGCCTCAACGATGTCACTGCCTTAACGGACATCTTTGCTCAAGTAAATCTATGACGCTCTTCCCCAGCGGCAATCGCAAAATCGCTCCAGTCTAAAATACTTCATATCCGCAGTATCCATTTATAGGCGTAGTCCACTTCGCTGCGCTGAAAGCCGTGGGCGAATCCTGCGCTAAACCGCTCTTGTATTATGACAACAATGTTTCGGGGACAATTAATCTATTACAAGTAAAATCGTGAGACCTATTTGAACCCATAAGCTAGCTAACCATGCACAATGTTAAGGTAATGAACGCAGCTGGGGTTAAAAATATCGTTTTCTCTTCGTCGGCTACCGTGTACGGTGAACCGGAATATTTGCCTTTGGATGAGAGCCACCCAACGGGTCGAACTTGCACTAATCCGTACGGTCGATCCAAGTTTTTCGTCGAAGAAGTCCTGAAGGATGTCTGCCAAGCTGATTCTGTAAATATTTGACTTTTTTCAAAGGGCCAGATTTCTCGCAAAGAGAAATTAGACACGGACAGTTGCTGGAAGCATGTGTGTTCCGTCGTAAGCTTGTTTAGCTTGGAAAGAAAGCACATTGTTTGTTATAGTTTTTCCTTTTTTACTTTTTTCAAGCAGGTACAGCTATACCCGTTTTATAGACAAAAGGATATCGCAAATCCTTAGTTAAACCTAGTTCAATACTCGTTGCAACGACATCGTGATAAATGCGGAGTTGATACTCCGTAGTTAACAGAATGAGAAGTTGGTTTTATAATTTTTCGAAGATAAACCCAAAGCGCAGTCCGTTCATTGATTGCAATTCGTAAATTTCGTTCAATGATTGCAAATTGCAATCACTGAGTTACCCAGTATCCCTAAACATCTTCACGGCTAGAAAGAGGATATGGGGAAGTAGCGATACCGAAAATCTGTTCAATTCTAGCACTTCGTAAAATCGAGATTCTACTTAAAAAATTTTCGCTATGAGAACGACATTTAATTGGATCAAAGTGACGCTCCGTACAACCTCGGTACAAGACGTCTTTCTCCAATAAGATATTATAAGAATAAGTTTAATTTGTGCTTGAGGTTGGTTCGCAAATATCGTAAAAAGTCGTGCAAATCACAAAGATATAAGCAAAATAAAGAGAATGTTTAGATTAATTTTGCTTAATGGTTATATCAAATATTTTGCCATTTATTTCTGTGTTATATAGCATATTATGTCATTTAATTTAGTCGGAGGATTCCAAAGCCACAACCAGAAAACTGTTGTTATGCACTTGTTGTGCACAAAAAGAAATGCACTTCTTTCACCTCCCTTTTCTTCTTTTGCCTAATTTCTCTTATTTTACTAATTGTGCCGTGTGCTACATTAAGTCGGGTTCAAGCCGGTCAAATTAATTTAACAAGCCGATCTGTTAGCGGGCTTAAAGTGAACCGAGCCTATAAGCCGGTTTATGCAAGCCGAGCCGGGCTCGGCTCTGCTCGGCTTGAGCCGCTCAGTTTGCCAGCCCTATTTTCTCAACAGCTTAACAACTTCTTGGTCGCCTGTTCCTTGGTCGTTTTAGGAGCCAGCGTTCGTTGCGCAAGTAATTATCTTGGGTAGCGAGCGTGTCCGTTATACCAGATGTTCGTCGTACGAGGTGTTCGTTGTACGAGACACCACTGTATTGCCAATGCAAAACAACGCTTTATTCAAAGACCGTAGAATCTCGATAATCCAACCGTTAAATTCACCAGTATTTTGATCTTCTCGCGGGCCAACTAAGATTAGTGTATCTTAGGTTGAATTTGCGCCCGTTTGTTTTAAAATTGGGTCAGTATTCCGCGAGGGCTCGCTTAGGGTGAATGAGCCAGACTCCGTTGCAGATAATGCTACACAGGATGAATTTTCGATTTCGCCTAGGCTTGCAGTTATTTTAAGCATTATCTTACACCTTTGGAACGTAATAGTAATTGTAGGAATGTTAGTACTATGAAATGACACATTTATCTCGGAACTACCGGAATATTATTATTGATCTCCTCTTTATGCATGCTTGACCATGCTCTCCTCGACTGCATTACTGGTTATGCAATATTATGAGTACAAAGTTTGATACTGCTTCACGTACAAAGTTGGCTTTCCTTACTATTCCGTCTTCTGTTCAGTTCAGTAATAGCGTCCGCGCCGAAATCTGCTGCACGTATAATTAAAGCACTGGATCAAAAAAGGAGGATAATGTTAAGATATACTGTTCCTATATTTAATAGTATCACCTTATTTATTTATTGATCTCGTATGATAATGAATAGGAGTGGGGAGGGGTCTTTTTAATTACCGTAACATTACCATTTGGACTCCTTCTCGATTCCGTTTTGATATTGGCGTTCATCCATATATTTAAGTATTAATCGATTAGCCTCTTTTGTTTGATAACACTAGACCATCGTTACTGCAGTAAATTCGTTATGTCTTCTCATTATCTCCCCCCAGAAGTTCAAGGTGACTGCGTCTCTCTATGCAGAGACGACAATATTAATGTTTCACACGCCATGTTCCGTGTCCAATTCCCCTTTTACAGTTGACCTGGTTTCCACAAAAAAAACGACGTACCTTATAAACGTACAAAAACATCATCACAGGCTTGGAATGCAGTTTGCTTGCGGTATTTTAACCCAGTAGGCGCCCATCCCTCAGGGCGTATCGGGGAAGACCCTCAAGGCATTCCGTCAAACCTCATGCCCTTTGTTGCCCAAGTAGCCGTAGGCCGTCGCTCAGAGCTGTTGGTGTTTGGTTCCGACTATCCGACAATAGATGGCACAGGTAATTCGATTTGGCAAGATTACTACGTAACTATCTTGACGCCTGTTTCCAATTATCCTGTTCTTGTAATCTCCGCTCATCTTTGCCCGACTACCATAAACACATGTACAACACAGAGATATTAAAAAAATAATGATTTCTGTTAGGAGTACGTGACTATATCCACATTATGGATCTGGCCGAAGGACACGTCGCAGCGCTTAGGAAGTTAATGTCATCGCGGTTCGGTTGGCGAGCGTTCAACCTAGGATTAGGTGTGGGTTACTCTGTATTGGAAGTTGTGAAAGCTTTTGAGAAAGCTAGCAATCGAGTCGTGCCCGTTCGGATAGTGGAAAGGCGGCCGGGTGACGTAGCAGCTTGCTATGCCAATTGCTCACTAGCGGAAAAAGACTTAGGATGGCGAGCTACGCGGAATCTCGACAGCATGTGTAAGCATTCGGTTCCTACATTGGTTGGTTAGCTCCGCCTCTTTGCTTATTACTAACAACGACATTTCTGCAGGTGCAGACATGTGGCGCTGGCAGTCGATGAATCCCCATGGATTTTTGTCAAGCAGTTAGTTATCGCCCCGGTGAATACTTCCTTTTTGAATCCTTGGTTAATTGTGTCCAATTTTATTTCACCTGAATGTGCGGTATTTAGTATTTTGGTATTTTATTTTACAATACACTTCGTTCGCTTGGCTGGGCAGATTTCTCATTACTCGCTTCATTCTAAGCACCGAGATACGTCCCCCCCCCCCCCTAAGTCCCGTGGAGTCTAAGAACAGAAAGGGTTGTGTTCTGCAATGTATTGATTTGGCGAATAAAGCCACGCCTTCATGGGGCTCACTTTTGGCAAGGGATAAGAGAAGACGATCAATGAAAATTCGCAAGGGATGAAAAGTAAGTCTATAAAGAGGCGAGCTGCTGGTTCTAAAGGTTGATTTATGAGACGAAGGACACAGCGCTGCAATGTACAACTGGATAACAGTAACACGGAATAAATCTGTTTGTTACAGTGTAATGCTTGATATTTACGTGCAAGTGAACAGTCGATGGACTCTTCAAGGAGGAATCAGGAAATTTGGTTTACAGGGTGTACAAGTCTATGAATAAAATTGGCAAGAGGGGAAATGAAGGGACAAGGAGGGCCCGGCATGCAAATTGTTGAAGGCTGTTTCCGTTTGAAAAGTTGTTGGCAGCCTGCCTAACATGTGTGCTTAGCCAGGACTTTCCTTTGTGAAAGAAAACGATGTCGATTTTCGAGGGGTCTTTTCTTGCTTTCTCAACTTCTTCAGGTTTCCTGCTCTCATCGCTTTTTCCTTTTTAACAGAAGTCGGGGGTGGGAATGGGGAGGTTTCCCTCAGAGGTGGTGATTTTGCCGTGTACTAGTTAATGAAGCATAGGTCCAAGGATAAAGACTAATGAGCATTTTTTCTCTTGATTCCTCAAGGCGAGGCGAATGAAGTTAGGGTGATGACATGACTGTGGGGCGTTCAGGCCTACGTGGGCGCAAGGCAGAACAGTGCGGTTCATAGGAATGCTCCGATCTTCAGATGACTGTTATTACATTGATAGCGCTTCCAGACGAGAAAAGAGCGGAATTCATACACAAACCACCGTGAATCACGTTCACAACGTCGTAATTTAAATATACTAATGTCTACCAACTAAGGAGCTATAAGATGTGGACAGCTTACAGAAGGTTGACAGTTGAACTGCCCCTAAGTGGACTTCTATGTATTACTGCTGTTCTTTATTATTATCATTTGAATTTGTTTACAAAGTACCGAGCTGTAATAGCTAGCTGTCTACGACGAAACGCTTGTCTGAAAACCAGTGAATAAGCTAGACAAAAATAAACTTTATGTAATAAAACCTTAGAAAGCTAGTCGCATTACTCACGGCTGCGAACTGACGAGATCTGCGAATATTTCGATTTTAACGTGCAAATAATTTTTAAACTGATAACTGAACCTTGACACTATCATACCTAGAAACTGCGTCATTTATGAAGTTGAAAACACATTAGGGTGTCAAAAGGTACTAATAAGGTATGGGCAGCTCATTCATTCCAGATGTCTTTGTTAAATAAAAATTTATTACTTCATAAATTTATCACTTTTTCTATAACACAATTACAGTTTACTATTCAGAGAATAGCAACTGCAATGCTGGAGCTAGCAAATGCGGTGTCATTATAGCTGTCAAAGTATAACAATCAGAAATGATGATTCTTAGTCTTAAGTCAAGAACAAACGACATTATTGATCAGATGGGAGAGAAAAATAGGTTTTTCTCAAGGACACAGCGAAAACGTCTAAGTGTCGCTAGCAGATCCTCCTGGCTTGAGGAAACACCATGATTTGAGACAATGCGAAATAGCATTCTCAACAAGAATTTTTTCGTTGTTTAGGCAATGCTATCGTGCTGATAGCATTGCCTAAACAATGAAAAAATTCTAGTGGCCACCATCTAGACCCCATTTCAAACGGTGAAAGGCATTCAATACAAACATTTTCTTCGCCTCTCCGTATCTCGCAATCACAACCTGTGCCTTTCTGTGGAGTCCATTTGTTCGAGGCGAATCAGAAGTGGACAGCTGCGTAACCTCACAGCAGATAAAACCATAAGATAAGCAAGAATGGAAGGTTTATTTCCCTCTCTTTCGCAGAGTACGAGGAATTAGAGGCCTACCAAAGCAGAAACAACACAAAGCATAATCCCCCGAAGTAAGGAAAACTCTTCCTTCTTTCAATTTGGTTTTCTTAGCAAGCTGGCTAAAAGACTGGCCTGGAGTGATTGTAATTGTCGCTTTGCTCGAGTGGGATTCCTCGCAACTAAAGTATGAGGAATGCGTAGAGGACAAAGTGGCTGAAAGAAGATCAGACAGGGAAGGAGCACTTGTTAAGAAGAGGTAAACAAAAAGGAACTAGTTGACAAACGACTTCCCATTGGTCTACCGATCTCCTGGCAGAGCAGCAATACAACATCTACCTCATCCCCTCCACGTAATCTTCGACCCTTCCCAAGGAGGCGGGTCTTATATATTCTCTGAATTGTGCTCCATGTGCTCTGTTTCCCACTCGGAAACTGATTACTGGAGTGAGAGCAATACGAAATCAATCCTTGTCTGGCGGAACGAGCCATGGAGAAATAAGTATTGAAGGTTGGAGAGGTCGAATTCAAAGGGTTATAGCGTGCCCAAAGAAGATCTCAATACTGCAGTGGCATAGGACACTTCCATTTGTTACATTCGAACACTAGCCTTGAAAGGACGGGAGTCTTTCACCCTTCCCATTCAGAACTAGCTATAGTCCTTCAGGGTGGCAGGTTTAGGGTCAAGGATAGAGTTTTAACCCTCCGTTTCTACTGCCCCTACTACCCTCTCTTCCCGGCATACGAACTGATACCCGAATGGAAAAGGTTGGATTTATTAACGTTAATCAAATACGTGTCTAAGCTTCGAAAAGCTTGCTAAGTAAATCCCATTCTCCCTTAAATGGTCGATTTCTTATTCTTGTGCTAAAAGCAATCCCAAGAAAATCCTCTCCGCCCTGCGCTGATAAGCCCATCTTTCTTGTGTTGGCGATAAAACGGGAAGAAAATCTCTTATGGTAGCTTATCGTTATCTCTGATTTGAAAGAAGCTAGCGATTCTCTCCTGTTTATGACGCCATTATTCAGGTACAAAGAAATAATGACCCAAAGAGGACAATTCCACTCAACGCTTTCCGTGGAATATAGGATTCCGAGTTGAAATATTACTTTAGGAGCCCTCTGAATAATGAGCTCGAAGCAGAACGCGGAGAAGCCCCTGGGCGTCTGAGAGACAAACTCACCTTCGGACAGTGGCAAAGTGGCAAACCTCGCCTTGTCCTCCGCAGGCTTCAGCATGGGCTACTACACGCTATTGGCTTGATTTTACTCCCCTTCTTTCCGCCAGGGAATCGCGCTCTTGACAAACTTACCTCTCCTGTTTGGCAATATCCGCTGTAGCTGTAGAACTTTACGGTCGTGTTGAGTTATGACCTCGAGAACACAATTTCCTTCGGTGGGCGCCAAGACCTAATGTGGAAGAATGCTTCAATGCCTCCATCTAAAAAGGTCAAAAGGTCGTGGGCTCCCGGACACGATAATCTTCCTAGCTTTTTATGATCTTCTTTCTTTTGAAAAGGCTGCTTTCCTATGATTCCTTTTCTCCTAATATTTTAAATAGAAAAATCTCATGCTACGTTTTGCACGACTTTGGCTCCACGCCAACTTTAATCCAATTCATCACCCATCAACCGTCCTGGAAGTCCCATACACGTCCTTTATTCCTTCCATCCAAATAAGAAAAGTTTCGTTTTTTTCACTTCTAAGAAAAGTCGCTGATAGGATTACAAAAATTCTTGTGTCACAATTGAAAATCAATCTTCAATCTTCAGTCTAATACATCTTTCTGTAGCTAAATAACGGATGAGTTCCATGTAAGCTACTTCTTGTCTTTGACTGCAAGTTTGGTTTCGAGCTGTTACTTGAAGCATATTGCGCGTAAAATCGTAGACCAAGTTTTAACTATCTTTAAATCTTTATTATCAATGCAATTAGAAGAACCGCAGAGGAACGCGTAATCAATATCTTGGAATAGCGGAAAGGACTAAATAAATTCAGTACTACTTCTTACAGTTAATTTTTGGGTTCCACTTAATATTTTTTATTCGCTTGCATTACTTTATGTGATTGTAAACGGATTTCTCGAAGCAGAGCCTCACTTCTTGACTAATTTATGGCTCTTTTATATGCTTTGAGCTTTATTGTTCGGTCTCGGAGACGCTTAATGGTTATATGGTCATTGGTTCAAGACTGTAAAACGCGTCTCTGTCTTCTGCAGGAGGACACCTTTTACATTGCCAAATTTCTGAAATGGCCAAGTTTGTATGTCCACCAATACACAAGTCTATAAGCAAGTTTGGTGGCAAGTTTCAGTGGAGTTAGTCACTTTCCCAGTAATGGTAAACGAGGGTGTATTACACATTTAGAACGATTTCGTGTGTTTGCAAGTTTTATTAACTAAAACAAGACGTTGCACTATAATGAAGACACATTACTTCCTTAACAACTCCAGTTACCGTCATAAGAAGACAAGGACGTACTCCAAAAGGATAAAGAAGGAATTATTGCTGAGAGCGGAGTGCGTATTGTTGTACTTCCCAGTAAGTACAAAAACTAAGAGCAAATACTTTCACGAGCTTAGCGTGGGACAACCCGGAACGTCGTGTTTAGGGAAAGAGACTTGTGGGAAAATATATAAGATTCTGCATTGACACTTAATTTACAAAGCAGAACGAAGCGATAGCAAATCTTGCAAATTTAAAGGTTTGAAATTACTATGAAAAAAAAAGACGCGGCTAATGTCGTTCGTCACAAGTTCGTACAATTTCGACTTCTAGCTAATCATAACTCGTCTTACAAATCAAATAATGATTTAATGAGCTAGACGGTTAGTTAAATGAGCTTGAGTAACAACCTACAGTAATTCAGACTTATACTGGACAGAAGATAAAAATGTATGTATAAGAATCTACTGGGATTGAATAAATGGCAATCCATTTGTTATACTCTGAGCATTCAGTCTTCATCAGATGGCCAGACTCCAGGCGCCCAAAAGTTGAATAGGGATGAGAGGAAAAAACAATACCCAATACAGAGAAAAAACCTACATAACTTGACCCCAAGTGGGTCTGAATCGACTTTGTCAAGAGGCTCGTAAGATATCAAACATGGTGGCTATTCTCGAAAATAATAATAATAATAATAATAATAATAATAATAATAATAATAATAATCTTTTTCTAAAGTTTTTTAGTTTTAGGATGACAACTTACAATGCATGTACAAGTAGAGGGCAAAAAAAAGGGTGGGGACAGCGCGCTTAAATAGCACGTGCATGTCCAGGCAAGCGCCAAGCTCCTTCCGCGGGGTTATGCTTTTGCCAACAGTCTAGGCAAGCGGGGAGAAAACAACCCTTTTTAAGCACTACCTGGGCATGCCTGCGCGCATTGTACCTGTTTTCCCTCCCTTTTTTTGCCCTCTACTGTACGACTTATGCATCCGACAATAGGCGCGAGCCTACGTCGTGAATGAAATAAAAAATAAATAATAAATAAATAAATACTGTAATAATAATAACTGGGGGTTCAAGTGCCAGATAAATACAATGAACATATACCCGAAAAAGTTGTCAACATCAATGATGTTACTATCCTATGGGACGTCCCAATAATTACGGATAGGACAATCATGGCAAACCACCCGAATGTTGTGCTCCATGACAAGAAAGCGAAAACCTGCCTGCTTACCGATATTGCCATAACTGAAGACTCAAATATCTTGGTCAAGACAACGGAGAAGATTTCTAAGTATAGAGATCTAGAAATTGAAGTTAGCAGGATGTGGCAGTGCAAAACTAAAACAATACCAGTGGTAATAGGGGCATTAGGTACAATCAAGAATGGTTTTAATCAATTATTTAAAATGCTTCTGGGTCACCCCTCAATATGTGAATTGCAGAAGTTAGCATTGATGGGAACTGCGCATATTATTAGAAAGGTGCTTGGATAGACTACTTTGATCTCTTGTTGAGATCGGGGTCTATGAGCGAACCACAGTGTATGTGAGAGAAAATACTACTACTACTACTACTACTACTACTACTACTACTACTACTACTACTACTATTATTACTATTAATAATAATAATAATAATAATGTGTATGTGAGAGAAAATACAAAGAATAATAACAGTGATAATAAGGAAAAAATCGCGAAGACCCGAAGTGTCCCCGTAGTCAATGGAGCCCTTGGAACTATACAGGGTGGTTTCCAAGAACAACTGATAACTTCCCATGTAAAGTTAGTGCTAAAGAAATTCAGAAAACTGTGTTGTCGGGAACAGTTCGCATAGTCCGCCGAACGCTTGGGTGAATTATTATTCAGTTGTTAAAAAACCTGAGGGATCCGGCCGTTTCCTGGAGAAAGTACCAGTGTATATGCTGTGATTTGAAATAAAAATAGTAATGATAATAACAATAAATAGTAAAAATGCAAAATCAATAGTCAATTAAATTCTTTTTGTAACTAGATAATACACCTAAACTATATCGCAGTGAAATCCCGCTATAACGAACACGTGGATACAGTGGTGTAACCAGGATTTCATTTCGGGGGGGGGGGGGGTTAATATGCTATTTTTTTGGACACTTGATCATTCTCCTATCTTCCCCATTATAAAATCAAAATTTCGGGGGGGTTCGAACCCCCCTAAATACGCCCCTGCGTGGATATAAGGAACGGTCGGGTATCGCGGCCGAGGTCCCACCGGCCCTGTCCAAACGCAAATGTAATGTATAGAGAAAGGACGAACAGCACGACCAGCAATTCATCGAAAAGGCACTCACACAATATCTGACAAACACGAAGATAGCCGATCTCATCTAGTCAATACCTTTTTTATATTGTGGTGTCAATTTATTCATTCTTACATGCTTTTACGGTGAATCGACTAACGTAAATGTAAGGAAAGCTGAAGACGATAATGTCTCGCGATGCGAGATAGTTCGCCTTACATCCGACGCTTTCTCTATAGGCTACATGTAATGTATAGAGAAAGCGTCGGATGTAAGGATTAAATTTTCGCTTATGATGAGCAAATATTCAGTCCTTTTTTGTCAATAAATGCGCTATTTTGTTCATCTATAGCGAACACTGTCATTGTCACGTAGGTAACCCGTAGAAAAAGCAGCACAGCAGGAACGCAACTGTTTCTCTAATGAACCACAACTGGACTGTAGTTCGGAATTACGGTTGAGGGTGACGGTGACTCAGCAAACCCCTACACACTTTTCTTTTACTTATAAATACCGTATATCCCCATTAGCCATTTCTGGTGCGAACGAAACGAAAAGTACAAAAACTGAAAGTGCAGGGTATTTGATTTAACGTAATATGCCAGTGAACGCTACTCTTATTAAAGGTGGTATCAAATAACTGAGAGTCTAAGACTTATAATAGTTTAAAGAATAGAAAGTGAAAGCCAAGGGCAGGTTGAAGTGTGAGAATTGTGCTCAGGAACACAAACATTGATTTTTAAGTACTCAAGCCAGTTTTGGTTACAGCGAATTTCAGATTTAATGAATGCTTTCTCCGTCCGCCTTGAGTAGTAGTAGTAGTAGTAATAATAATAGTAGTAGTAGTAGTAGTAGTAGTAGTAGTAGTAGTAGTACCTATTCTACTACTATAGCGAAACTTTACTTTATTAATTTTAAAATCATAATCTTAATAATATAAATTACTTCATTTATTAAACAAAAAGAATGCGACATAATAGTATTTCTATTATTTGGAAGCAATCTTGATTCTTTTTCTATGTTTAAATTTTTTACGGAAGATATATATTTTTTAATAATAGGTACCACTAGTTCCCTAGTTCATTTTTTCCCAAAATTGTCCTGTGTCCAAAGTGTCACACATTTTCACTACGATCAACAGGAAAATCTTAGACACAGAGAAATATTCAACATGGATTTAGCGACAATCTGCATAATACAAGGTGAAATTGATTTCTCCATCTCTGAAAGAGCCTAGTATTGGAATGCTGCGGTTTTGTGTTTGTTTGCGGTTGTATCAATTGACCTCGATATGTGTTTCCTATGTCCATACTGTTTTTACGTAAATGGCCAACTTGTCAGATAGAGAGCACGACAACCCTCGTCTTAAAGGTGTACAATTATCGCTTCAACCCTTTAGCTATTACTCGCTGAACGGTGACAATCATACCTGTGGCGTGACATTTTTTATACTTCGACAAAAAGTAGAAATAGCAAATTTACCTACAATAACAATCTTTCATACATTTTTATTTGGTCGATATGGCTATTATGAAAATTAGCGTTTGTGGTACGTAATATACCAATAGATTCCAGGGCATCCACATCCATGACAAAGCCGGCTTTAGTTCCCATTTCCACCTAAAAAGTGCGTCCTCTTTCATTTGACGCTTCTATCTAGGATCTTTCGTTATGACCATATTCATCATACTGTGGTCGACAGTACGTTACCCTAGTTTTCTTCAGTACCCTAATGCTTTCAAACGAACACTCCCCTGCAATACCCATAGGCCTGTGTTGTCTTTTCTTTTTTTTTAGTACTGCCCCACCGACTAGTTCTGTTTTTACTCGCTGAGTTGAAGGATTACTTACTATGTACCCCTCACCCCCGCGTTGACCTCAACACATCTATGCGCTGAATATATTAGACTCTGGAACCCTCGCGCGGTGAGGGTTACTTCAACTGGCCTACGAGGGTTACTCTACCTCCTGCGAATCAATAATTCAGTCCGTGTCTGATTTAAATGTAAAATAACTAGCCTTTACCAGCTCATAAATACAAATTTTACCAGCTCTCTGCCCCTTCTACAGCTATTTACTGTCAAGTCGAACAATTTAAACTCCTTCGTTCGACCCTCCGTCAAGCTCGAAAAAAATGCCCTATCCATGTCCAGAAATTCTTCCATCTTTACTCCCCCATTACTAAATCGTAATCATCCCACTCTTCGCTGCGTCCAACGTGTAAATTTGCCCTAAGTGTGTGCAATGGTCCCGAGGCATCTGGCTGCATGCCGGAATACGACCCCTCTTTTTCCCTCCCAAGTTAAAGAGCGAGTATCGCAGAAAGATGTAGAACAGCCGCGGAGAAAAAAAAAGGAAAACGAAATGGCAAGTTTTCTGCCCGACGCGGCTACGTCTTGGGTCTATGTCGCTTGCTGGCCGCTATTGATCCCCGGCGCCTTGCGACCTTTCGTCTCTCTTTCCTCTCCTCTGCTTCTTCCCTGGAATGCCGTCCTCAATACTGCACTGTGGTATGATAATACCACTCGGAGATGATTTCATCTTGCAAAAATGTCTCTTTAGTCTTCCGTATGTTAAGCCTCTGGCTTATCAGCTAATTAAATTTGTCCTACTGTGTTTTTTTATTCTCTTGATCGACACCAGGGGTGTAAAAAGGTGGGGGGTGGGGGTAGGGGTGGAGAGGAAGACGGGTCGAAATCCCCTAATTTTGTTTTGTTTTGAACTCGTGGTAGAAAAGGAAGAAAAAAATGTCAAGTTTGTGTTTTTGAGTTGATGCCAAGGGAGGCAGGTCCAGTTTCATGTGGCTATGCAAGTTGCAGTGGCAGCTGCAGTATGGGCACGAGTCGGCGTCGCCGCGCTGAAGTTTGTCTGCAACCCAGCGCCCGGTGACGCCGAACAGGTCGGATGGAAGAGGGCTCGGGTGGGAGGGACGGGGCGGTAATGGATGAGATGACTCCCTCCGACTCCATAAGTCCACGCCGTCCAGGATTTCAGTTGAAGACCGGCGACCATGGCAGACACAGGTCCCGGTCCTATAGTCGCGACCGATCCCAGTCAGGATCAGACAAACGAATCTTCTCCGTTTTCGGATCAAATCATAGAGTCAGTGAATTCCGTTACCGGTCCTGGCGTCCCAGGCACCACCACTATGGCTAACTTGGACGAAACATTAAACACAGATTTGACGTCACCTTCACCTCTGGTTGGTGGTTACCTACTTATCGTCATCGCCGAGCCCCAATCGGAAGAACATAAAGAAGTTATTCTACAACGACTCACCAAAGGTAAGCTGTTTATTGCTTCTTGGGTTCTCCTAGGCATTCCGGCAAGTTTGACAGAAATCCCTCATTTCTGCGGAAAAGATTCGGTGAAAAAAAGTGATTTTTCTAAACCCTGATCTTGACCTTGGCATGGATCAGATCCCAGGACCTTGACATTCTGTTTAAAAAAAGAAGTAATGACCGGGAAGGCGTCGTGCTAAAGAATGAAGGAAATGATCAAAAAGGTGCTATTACAAGAGACTTTGACTCGTCTGGCAAAATATTTTCGAATTCTCAATGAGAGGAAAAGATACTTTGAAGTCGGGTCACGTCCCTGCTCTTGTTTTGGCATACGTCTTGCTTGGAGCTAGTACGTTTTTCCCGAATTGTTGAGCTTGGCTGAATTTTCCTTTTCTTTCTGAAAAATGTTCAAAAGTCTAGTCATCGCCCAAGAATTTTCTTCGCTAACAAGTTCGAGACGCTTCAAGAACCTCCTTCGGCAATGTGCCTTGTAGGTTTTCCTAAGGGCGTCATGCCTGACTTACTTAGTTTGGAAGAGTTTGTAAGAAAAAAGAAAACAACTTTCGAACATATATGCCCGGGTGCTATGCGGTTTACGATACATGAATTCCGAAGTTTCCTCAACCGCAATTTTTGGTTCGATTTCTCTTTTTCACTTTCTCACCTTCGCTGCGGATGAATAAATTTCTTTTCAAAGGGAAAATCTGGCGAACTTTTCACTTGCCAAGCCTGGGAGTTCGTGTGTCAGAAAACTGACTAACCCAAAATTGACGAATTGCTGGTCACCGTTACGAAATAATGGTGGTTTTGCCTCCGCAGTCTTGCTCCATTCCCCACGATCAATGCCACATGGCAACCGTCCGATGACGTCACAGCTGCAGTGGGGTATCCTTGGGTAGTTACCCCCTTTTTACCCTTGCCGACGGGGTTAAGGGTGAGGGGGAGAAGGGGTGGGTTAGGGAAGTGATGCAGATGCACAAACACTGCATCGACTCAATAAAAGACAAAACCATCCCTGTGCCCTCTTTTGCCTTATACTTCTTTTAATCGTGTGTTTTGACAAATAGTACACGAGCATAGGAGGGCTGTTATGACGACATAAAAAATCCTCATGAAAACAAATACGGAGATCCGGATCTCCGGGAAGTGTAAGCAAACCAGCAGTTTAATAGGCCCTCGGAGTTGAAAAATCGATACTAGCGCCCACTACTGGGTGGGGAGTTCTTGCTTCGGGGCCGGGGGTAACGGCACTCAAATGAGCGCAAAGGTGAATTACGAGTTGAGCTTCAAAGGAATTTAGAACCATAAAACGAGATCCAGTGCAGATCCGGGGACAAATAACTGCAATCGATTTTGCACTTTTCATACTAGCTGGAACTGACGATAGGGAAGGGGTAGATTGAAGGTACTTGCAAAAGAGTAACTGTATTCATATTTGCAACTATTTGAAAAGCCAATTTATTCAGATTCTGTAGATTTTTTCATTCTATAGTTACATAGACATCACTTTGTTACACTTTTCTGTTATGCATTTGGAAAATCTAGCTAATTTACAAATATGAACGCAACGAATGATATGCGCATTCCTAGGTTGAGATTGCAAGAAAAAGTACTCATGGGGAAAAGATAGCAGCTGAAGTGTTGCGACGCCAACTAATTAGCATTGAAATCGCTAACCGTTTTCCTGTTCCTTGTTTTTCCTGTTCCAAACAATCCGAAGAATGTCATGGAATGGAACGATAAGAAATGCGTAAACAGCGTGTCATTCAGGGAAATGCGTGATGAACTCTACCGACTATTGAGCATGAGAATCTACACGTAAATCAATGGATCATTTTCTTCCGTGCAAAAGAAACTGTAGTTTACTGGAAAGGTTCGCGTTATGAGTGAGGAGGGCACGCCACTGTTTAGCAATTAATGATTTCTTAGAGTTACGAGTAACAATAGGAGACAGGTGGGTGCTGAGAAGGATTAAAGTGCACTCTTGGTGTCAATTACTTAAGATAAGGGAACTTGTGAGGGGCTGAAAGTGGAAATGAAAGGAAGAAGTAGAAAAATGAGGTTCAGGTTGAGCAATGGCGCTTAGGGTGATTTTGCAGTCCTAATCCTGAGCATGACTGCTAGACTTAGTGCTGTTGATATGGTTGAGTGATTCCAGAGCCTTAGGAGTTCGATGGTTGGTTCCGTTTTTATTGGGTTATTTTTGACAGAACACGGGGGTGGGGGAAAACGGGAGTATTGGGAATACGTCGAGTGGCGCCACAGAGGTGGTGACTATGCAGTGTGACGAGAAGTTTGTCTGGGAAGCTTTCTGTGGTGTTTTTCTGGTTGAACAGCATTAATCGCTCAATACGGCAGGCAAACATTTAACAGGCAGAGCGTATCTAACTATTGATTACATTTTATCTGTGAGTCTAACGGCACAACATTGTGCAGGTCACCAAATCTAAAAGTGGTTTATAGTGCAGGCACAGTAAATTTGCTTGATTTTACATCCAATCCATTTCTTTCCATTTTTCCTCAATTACGTAAACCGTAAAATACTGTAATTGTCCGTCTTAATTCCAGTGCAACTCACTGAGCTAGCTAAAGAAGGCGACTGATCAAATATCAATCAAATCAGGGGAACTTTATATATGGAATGTGAAAAAGAACTGGGCATCGCTGCCTTAGTTCGATACCGGACGTACTGAGCTAACTGACATAGACGAATGGTTTGCGGCACGCCAAAGTAGCTTGAAAGCCATATGGGGGCGACTCATCTATAACACGAGATTCCCCTACCAAAGAGTTGTAGAAGGGCCTCAGGTAAGCCGTTTTACCGGCTCTCCAAGATCGTGACCGGGCGAATCTACGACCCCGAAGCCAAAGCCGTGTGCCGATCGATCCAGCCATCCGGTGTGGGGTGCACACCGTCCGCCAAAAAGTTTTTCCAGACACACTGTAAGAGCAGTGGCAGCACGGAGCGGAAAGGCGCAGAGTTGCTAATAATTCAGCTATTTCTTTTCTGAGACGTACGACTGGAAGGAAGTCCAACAAAAAGGAATAACACAATAGACCAGAAAATTGCTTGCCGATTGGGGAGCCAATATCCTGTGCGGGGCTAACTAGTCTAAATGTTTTTATTACTTTTCACAGTAAGAACACATTTTCGCTTTTTTTAATGCTGCAAGGTTTTGACATGCTTCAGTTTTGCGTGTCGAGTACCTACTCAACTATACAATTTTAAACGGAATCCAAGTAGCACCTTCGCCCACAAAATGGAGACTTCCGCTACAGGGAGCGCACGAGGGAGTCTGTGGGTCAATTATACCCCACTCATTTTTTTTCTTTCTTTCCGCCTTGCTTGGGAACGAGAAGAAAGGAAGGAAGACGGTAGGAAACCGATAAAAAATTAGAAGAGGAAGACTTGCTTGTAAATTGGCGGGGTTCCGTTTCAATGAGTTTTGAGGTTCTGAGGGCAATCCATCAAGTTTGGAGGTGGGTTTTGGGAATCTTTCCTATTAAATGGACGAAAACATTCTGGCCAGGTGCTTCATTTTTTCTAAGCGGTACAAGTTTGGTTCGGTTGTTTTTCTGAAGGTTGTGTTTTGGTTGAAAGGAGTGATGGTAGGGTGTCGGGCGTAGTTTTGGGCTTCGAGTAACGCCGGTGGAAAGGTATTGATCCGGTCGGTTTGTCTCGTCTGTCTCGTCTGGCTCGTCTACCGCGTGGCAAATGCGTACGTTTACAGTCATCCTATGCTGCAATAAGAGATGTTTGTAAATGTGCTTTTATTTTTACGTTTTTATGTAGCGTACATTACGTCGTTCTCCAATTTTACGATTGTGTGAATTACCAGTTATTAAACGTTTTACTAAGCGAATAATCGAAATTATTCTATGTGTAGAACACACATGAACCTGAATAAGCTTTCCTAACACATTAGTGTAACAACGCATAAATTGTGAGATCCGTTGAAAATTGTGTAACTTTAGGATAAATATATTACAATGTCATTTTAAGCTGGAATAGCCTTTCCTGACTTACACCACTTTAGCTATTCACGTTGCGTGAGATTTCTGAGAAACGTTTCAAACATTTTGTTAAAATGTTGTATACTTCTCTTCAAATTGCTTTTCGTTTCACTACAATTTCTTAAATCAAGGGACATGTCTGCCTCGCATCTTTCCCTCTCCGCTTTTTCTGAATGTAAATTTATTTTTCATGAATAGAGGCCTAAACTTATTCGATTTCCACGTATTTTACAATATTACGTGCTGCCTACAAGCAGCTTTCTGAGTCGAGTACTGTGCAGGAGAAATACTCAAAAGCAGAGCATCAATTACCACTGAAGCCTAGCTGGTAAGTTTTAAACTGGAGGTCTAAACGAGGAAGACGCCAAGACATAAACATGATTTGTAATATGTTTGCCCTAAAGTCTACTGTGAGGCGAGGTCTTGAAAATGATCACTCTGGCAGTCAACGAAAAACAACAAACAAACAAAAGTGTTCTTTTAAGATCAAAACAAAGCAACCCTCAACTTTTCATATATTTAGTTTGGACGCCGTGATTATGACGAGACCAAGTGCTTCGACACTATCCGGATTACGCCAAGACATAAACATGATTTGTAATATGTTTGCCCTAAAGTCTACTGTGAGGCGAGGTTTTGAAAATGATCACTCTGGCAGTCAACGTACACGTCCCTTAATTTTCAGCGGTGCACACAGCACTAATGACACGATACTTCGCACACTTATCAATGACCAGTGCAGCATAGATGGCCCGACACTCGCTTTTCTCACATTTTATGCTTGAGGAGGAAATTTGTGGGTACGTCGGAAAAGCAGATAGGTGGAAACCCAGAAAAAAGGGAAAGTGGCAGCTAAATTGCCAATGCTGCAGCCAACGTGACTAAAATTATGGAGGGTTAGGTGGGCTACTGTCAGTGGAGCATGGCGGGAACAGGAACATGTGCGTGAGAAGCAAAGGAATAAAGTGTGTTTGAGAGAAGCTTAGGGAGCAACCAGGAGCACTAAAACTAATGGTTTTTGTTGTTTTGCTTATTATTTGCCGGTCATCCGGAACACTTTATTGCTTGTTTCTATTCTATATGTTTGTGATTTTTTCACAGGGTTATTGTCATGGGACAACGACGAGAGTCACGTAGACCTAGAACGCGAACTGTTGTCAGTTGCCCAACACGCTTTGCAAGGGGAAGAAGCTAAAAATGGTAAGAAAATTGCATAAATCTCTCAACTGCATTTTGCTGAAAACTGAATTCCTATATCTGATAGACACACAAAGAGTGTAGTATTACACTGGTACGTCAAATTGTAGGTGAATGACTCATTGCGTGACTTTTGTTTCAAATATTTTGGGGTCGAATAAGGAAGACAGTTTTAGGGAGTGACAGTTGGTGACGTCACTGACCTATGGTTGTCGAGACAGAATTAGTTTAAACTGACTCATACTTTAAAACTAATTTACATTTGAACGTATATTCGAATTTACTCATTCCTAAAAAGTAAAGAGTAACTGCATTGTTGTACTGAGGAAAAATCCGCGTTTTGCCATTCATAAAAAAAATCACTGTTTCGTTTGCACTTTCTATCCCTTACAATCTTTCGACATATATATACGTAAGCAGAAGAGCAGCTGCAGTTTTATGCAAGACAGTAACCAAAGTCAATGGAATGACGTGTTTTCCGTTTACCATTTGGACACTGGAGGAAGTGTCACTTTAAAAAGAATGGTTGTGTAATGCAGCGTTCCAATTTTAATAGGGGAGCGTCTCGTGCAGCTGGCTTCTGAGTCACTGGTCACGGAGATCCTAATCCACCCCCAAGTGAATACTCTACGGCAATGCATTCGCAATTTACTTGCCTCGTTTACACGTCACCGACACATCGTCCATGCTGGATATACCTTATCGGGCTCTGGAGCTTGGCTTCTACAGGTAACGCAATATCATTTGTGCCCCATCCATCACATTTTATTTCCTGACGGGGTGTGCACGATTTTCTTAGCCTTCTCTGGAAATTTTGTGATATAATGTGTTTGCGAGAGTTTACGTACTGTACCTTCTCTTATGGACTGCTAAAAAGCTTCTATGACGGATTACCACAAAAGTCCATAAATCTCCGGAAACTATGATTAAGTCAGGATCTTAAGGGTTATGGGGCTTGTTCGAGGCAAGCGGAAGAAAGTGGCTGTCTGGGATATCGGTATTGATCCTCGTAGGTATCCATTTACGAGAATTTTCTTCTTTTTAGGACGGCACCTACTCCGCCGAAGACTTCCTAGAAGCCTACGGGGAGCCCGAAGTGCAGCGCGTTCTTCGAGCATACCAGAACATTCACTTGGATTTACACTGCAGCCCAGAAGGTTCCTGGAGCTCTCCCAATCTTGTCAACCTACCTACTCTAAAAGTAAGATCACCAATCAAGATGTTAAAAAAACTGTACCACGTGCGCCAACAAGACTTAATCGCTAGAAATGTTACCGAATGTCAGGCGCAGACACTGAGTTCTTTGAAGAAGCAATGTTTCAACGCATATTCATTATTTATTTTTCTCAGAAACAACAACAGCTCTCATTTTTTATGTCTTTGTAATAGGTGCGATTAAACCCCGCTGATCGGTTGTCGTCAGCTACTCCCGGCTTCACCGCTTTTAGTCAATATTTGTCAGACATTTTACCGGCTGTGAGTTTGGATAAGCTTCTTGAAGCGTCAGATGTGGTCGGCAATATTCGCTTCTCACATCCAACCTTATATGTCTTCCCTGGTGGCCAAGGCGATGCTGCTCTTTTTGGTATCAACGGCTTCAATATATTGGTTGACGGTGGCTTTTTACGGAAGCCGTGTTTCTGGGACTTCACGCGTCATTTGGACCGGTAAAGACCGTTTTTCTCTCTCTCTCATATTCTTTCTGTTTTTGGTACATTTTTCTCTCCTGAAAGTTTGAATTAGTCCTGAAAGAAAAACAACAAACAAACAAACAAAAGTGTTCTTTTAAGATCAAAACAAAGCAACCCTCAATTTTTCATATATTTAGTTTGGACGCCGTGATTATGACGAGACCAAGTGCTTCGACACTGTCCGGATTATCAAGATTCGTGCACAGAAAATCCATAAGCCCTGTCTTCCCGCAAATCGGCCATTACTTTGCCAACCTTCCCTCCGATGGCAGTCAACATTCTCCGGATGGCGACAAAGATGCTGATCCCCTCTTGGTCCATCTCCTTGACATGGGACAAAGCCTGGCCCAGGATTTAAAAGCAATCCAGCTCACAGCTCAGCCTTTATATCGACAAGATAATGAACCCATCAACCTCTACCACAAGGTACAACTCGTTATAAAAACTTGTTTACCTCTTCGGAAAAAACAAACATTTGCACAAACTTTCATGTCCTCATCGTCAAGAAGGAAAATTACATAAAAATAAGGCCTAGCGAGAAAAACAGCGTGCAAACAAACAAGCTTAAGCTCATTAAAGTGTTTGCCTGTTTCAAAGCTTATTTTTACCCACATAATTCACTTCCAGATGCCTTAACTCTTTCTTTCAAAAGATAGCATTAAGCTAATTGGTTATTTAATCCACCTTGCCTACATAAAAAGAATCTTTGTAGTTCTTAGGCAACTGCGATCAAAATATTCTGTGTCGTGCTTTTCACACAAAAGATTAGCTTTCCAACTCGTGAATTTTTACAGCGGAAGAAAATTAGGGCAATTACGAACAAACTTTATAAGCCACATTTGAACTGAAATTCTAATAATATAACTTTTATTATATCCTAGGTCGGACATGGTACTTTAGATCTGTACGTGGTGAGCCCTGCACCTGACAGCAAAGAAGTCAAAGAATTTCTGCGTCTATGGAAATCGGGCGAGTCAGGCGCACTGGGAGGAGCCAGTACCACCATCAAATTGGGTGGCAAGGATGTTCAGATTCCACTGACCTCTCTGGTTTCGGTGTGCGCTCTCCTCGTGTGGCATCCCGCTAATCCGACAGAACCCCTCACTCGTATTCTCTTTCCGGGCTCCGCCCCCCAGGCCAAGATTCTTGCAGGTTTAGAGAAACTTAAGCACCTGGACAGCTTAAGGTTCGCCACCTGCACTCCTCAGATGCTTGCAAACAACCAAGTCATAGAAAATCAACCTGAGAAACAGCCACCCAAAGCCAAATCTAAATCCTCGGTGCTAAACGCCGTGTCAAGCCCTTCGGGCACCGAAAAGGCTGCCGCTGCAGAGCCTAAACGACCCTCTTCGGCTCGCCCTCTATCGGAAGTAATTGAAGTTAAACAAGCCAAGACGGTGAGCAGCTCGACGCTGGCTCCTGCTCCTAAGAAAGAAGCCAAGAAAGAGGCCAAGCCCAAGGAAGAGAAAAAGGAAACTAAGCCAAAAGAAGAAAAGAAGGAAGCTAAGCCTAAAGAAGAGAAAAAAGAAGTGAAACCAAAAGAGGAGAAAAAAGAACCCAAGACCAAGGAAGAAAAGAAGGAATTCAAACCCAAAGAAGAGAAGGAAAGTAAGCCCAAGGAGGAAAAGAAAGATGCAGCTACCAAAGAAGAAAAGAAAGAAAAGAAAATCAAAGTCGAGAAGAAAGAGAAAGAACCTGCTAAAGAGAAAGAAAAACCCAAGGATAAAGATGGAGCAGAGAAGGTAACAAAGGCCAAAGTGGATGCACGCCCTGTTTCTGCAAAAAAGGAGAAAGTGGTAAAGGAAGAATCCAAGGTTATGGCCACTCCGACGAAAAAAGACCCCGCAACCACACCTAAAGTTTCTCCGATCCCTTCCAAAGTCAAGAAAGAAGCAGCAAACCTCAAAGTCGTCGAAGCTAAAGTTCAATCCCATAAGTTAGCGCCAGTTGCCACGCCCAAGAAGGCCGAAACCGCTGATAAAAAAGAAGACACGCCGGTAGCCAAGAAACCCCGCAGCCAATCGCGAGGTCCGAAAGGCGAAGAGAAGAAAGAAGAGAAAAAGGAGGAGAAGAAACCCGCCAAACTTAAAGAGGTTAGAGAGGTAACGCCTTCTCCGAAGCCTAAACCTAAAACGGAAGATGCTGCTCCCAAGAAAGAGAAGCCCAAAGTCGAGAAGAAGGCTGTCTCAGAGAAAAAAGAGGCCAAACCCAAAGTAGAAAAGTCGAAAGTTGAAAAGGCTGAAAAATCTGAAAAACCTAAGGCTGAAAAGGCTGACAAGTTGGAAAAGAAGAAGGAAACCAAACCTAAAGCTAGTCCAAAACCTGCAGATAAAACGAAAGAATCCAAAGGTCCTTCAGCAGCAGCTAAGAAACCCGCCGCCCCGAAAGCAGGCTCTTTGCAGCCTGTGGCCATTAAAAAGCCAGCCAAAGTGGTTGCCGCTGCCGTCGCCGCTGCAGCAGCCGCTGGAGCGGTGTCTGCGCTTGCGCAGCCCGGCGACGTTCAAGAAGCCGTCGAAGAATTTATCGTGGCTACGCAAGCTGCCCCGGCTGCTGCAGCAGCGCCTCCAACCTCTGACACTGACGTTGCTTCTGCCCCGGCTGATATCGATGATATCACGGCCGCCATTGAAGAGCAAATCATTGGTGCCACTCTCCTTGGCGGTGACATTGACCAAGTCCAGTACCTCCAGGAAGAACGCGAAGCTCAAGAAGCTGAAACTGAAACTCAAGTCGTAGTACCGACTCCACAAGACGTCACAGGACTCATCGATGCCGAAGCACACGTCGATGCAGAGGTGGAGAAAGAAACTGTAATTGAAACCAAAGACCAAGCGGAAGTCAACGTCGAAGCTTCTGCCGAAGTTGACGCCGAACTTGATGTCGAAGCTGAAGCCGAAGCCAAAGCTGAAGTCGAAGCTGAAGTCGAAGTTGAAGCCGAAGTCGAAGCTGATGCTGAAGCCGAGGTCGAAGCTGACGTTAAAGCCGAAGTCGAAGCTGAAGTCGAAGTTGATGCTGAAGCCGATACTGAAGCTGAATACGCACAAGATAAAGCCGAAGTTGTAGTCGATGCGGAACATGAGGCTGAAGGGGAGGACGAAGAAGAAGAGGTTGAAGTTGAAGCGGAAGTAGAAGCAGATGCAGAAGGAGAATTGGAAGACGAAGCAGAACAGGAAGTAGCAATGAAAGAAACTCAAGCTGCACCTAAAGAAGACGAAGTAGAAGCCGAAACTGAAGCCGACGAACTTAAGGCCTCCACAGAAGAAGATCAAGAAGACGGTGAATTGGAGGATCAGGTTGAAAAGACGGACGACTTTGTAGGCGAAGACGAAGAAGCTCTTGATGCAGAAATGACCGCAGATATGGACGAAGAAGTTGAAGTAGAAGGGGACGAAAAGACGGATGTTACCAAAGACAAAGGCGAAGAGGGTGATATTACGAAGACCGATGACGCTGACGACGAAGACATAAAGGAAGACGAAGGAATGGTGGATGATGAAACTGAAGACAAAGAGGTTGAGGCTGAAACGGACCTCGAAGATTTCATTGCTAACGACACGGAATTCGACGTAGACAAAGATCGTGATGAAGCAGAAGATCGTGACGAAGAGGAAGCTCACGATGTTAAAGAGAGCGAAGCTAAAAGTGACGCTGAAGCTCACAAAAAAATCGAAGACGGGTTGGCTACCCCTGAAGAGAAAGAGGAAGAAGCCGACCACGAAAAAGACGTCGAAGAACAGGAGGCTGTTGCTGAAGTTGCTCACGTAGCCCTTGAAAGAGCGCCACAGGAATCTTCTCCCGTTTCGGACGAAGGAGTAGACATGAAAGAAGAAATTGAAATCGTCGAGTCTCAACCAGAGAAAGCCGATCTCTTTGCCAAAGTTGAAGAAGCCGTCTCCGGACTAAAAGAAGTCCTTGACGATGCTCTCGAAAAGAAAAAACACCAAGAGCCCGAAGCTCTTGAAGCTGTCGTTTCCCAATTGGAAAAATCCGCTGAAGTGATTTCCGAAACTGCGTCTCATATTCCTTCCATTGACGACGAGGCCAAGCCATTCGCTGTAACAGAACAAATCTCTGAATCTCCAGCCACCATTGAACGACGCGCATCCGAAGCAAAAACCGAAACGGAAACAGACCTGCCTAAGGAAAAGCCCACGGAGTCTTCCTCTCCGGCTGAAGACCAGCAAGGTGCTCCTGACGCAGTTTCCAAGGTTTCGCCACAACAAGTGGAGAGCCCGGCTGTCACTCCTACAGAACAGATCTTCAAAACTTCTGCTGACACATCCGCCGTTTCTCCCCCTGAACAGGAATCCCCAGTTGCTTCTCTTAAAGAAGGAATCGATGTAAAGATTTCTGACGCTGTTCCTGAACAAGTGACCGCAGTTGATTCAGTTAAAGAGGACATCGATGTCAAGACTCCTGAATCTGTTGATGAGCAAGAGTCCCTAGTTACGCCAATTAAGGAAGAAATCGATGTAAATACTCCTGAAGTTGTTCCTGAGCAAGTGACCCCAGTTGATTCAGTTAAGGGGAAAAACGATGTCAAGACTCCTGAAGCTGTTCATGAGCAAGCATCCCCAGTTGCTTCAATTAAGGAAGAAATCGATGTAAAGATTTCTGAAGTTGTTCCTGAGCAAGTGACCCCAGTTGATTCAGTTAAAGGAGACCTCGATGTCAAGACGCCTGAAGCTGTTCATGAGCAAGAATCCCCTGTTGCTTCAATTAAGGAAGAAATCGATGTAAAGTCTCCCGAAGCTGTCCCTGAATATACCGAAAGTCAAAACACTCAATCAGTTGTGACTGTTGAACCTGCCGTCAAAGAAACTGATATTCCGAAAGACAGCTCTGCATCTGTGCTTGCGGAGCCTCTAAAGGTTGACAAGCTTGTCACCGAAGAGCGAGATAGGCTTATATCTCCTACTATCACTGAAGCTATGAAGAGCAAAGAAGCAACTCCAGAACGCGAGCTAGAAGTGGAAGCTGAAGTTAGGAGTCAAACTCCTGACCAAACGCCTTCACAAGAACCAGAGCTCGTAGCCGTAGACCACATTAAAGTCGAGGCGAAGCCCCCAGTCATGGTTGACTCACCTACCCAGGAAGATATTACGAAAGAAAGCGGCACAAGTGAGCAAGACTTGCCTACCTTGCTAGAGTCTACAACAGAAAATGATGATGTAGAAGCCCTGCCTTGTTCAGAACACGTGTCTTCTACTGTCCCAATGGCTGACGGTAAATCGCCAGTTGAAAAAGATGTTTCGCAGACCGTTTCAGCATCTGAAAAATACACACCAGTTACACCACACGAAGCTGAAGAAGAACAGATCCTATGCGTATGCCCTGCTAAACTCGAACCAAAAGAGCAACAACAAGAGTTGGTACCCTCGCCTGAGCAGGCACCAGTCGTTTCCACCGTGCTTGAAAAGTCTTCCGTAGAAGAGCAAACCATCTCCCCTGAATCGGTGATCCCACCTAAGCCCGTGAGCGATGTGGATTCCAGTGCATCCGAAGTAGTCGAACAAACTTTTGAAGCGGAAATCGTTCCCAGAGCAAGAGCCGAACTCATAGAAAAAACTCCTTCACCTCTCCGCCAAGCTCCTGCAGAGCCCGAATCTGTACTAAAATCAAAGCCAGAATCGCCCGAGAAAGAAGAAGTTTTGGAGGAAATTATCGAAGCTCACATCATACCCAAGAAGGTTGAGCCCGTTGAAAAAAAGGAAGCATTAGAAGAACCAATTCAAACTCGAATGATCCTTGACGACAAAACCGTTCCTGAATCCCCATTAGATCACAAGTCAGAAATCGACGAAGAACCCGTGGTGGAAGAAGTCGTCCAAGCTCAAACTGCTGCCCCAGTTTCTTCTGGATTTTCAACGTCTTCATTCTTCGGTGGACTGTTCGGCAAGAAATCTGCACCGGCGGCAGCTCCTGCTGCTTCTGCCCCTGCCAAGTCCGATTTCAGTTTTGGCTTTGGTGGATTAGCCAAGACGTTCGATAAACAAATCTCCCAGGTACAGACTTCTCTGCAAAGTTCCCTAGATTCGATCAAAACCTCGGGAGTTGAGGCAGCCCAAGCTGTCCAATCCACTGCTGAACGCCAAATAGCAGCTAAGGTCGAAGAGGCAATCCAAGGAGTACAGCAACAAGCAGAAGTTGCTGACCAGAAAATTGCGGCAACAGTTGCGGATGTCCAAGACAAAGTTTCTACAACCATCACCGAAACGATTGAAAGTACCAAAACTGTCATCGACGAGAAAGTTCAAGCAGCACAGAAGGTTCAGACCGATATTGAAAGCGAAATTCAAGCCACGATCAGCAAAGTTACTGATACGGTTCAAACTAAGATCGGCTCAGTAGAGGAGTTAGCATCCAATGCTGGAAAGGAAGTGGAAGAGACGGTCCAGGCGGCTAAAACCACTTTCGAAAGCCAGGCTACTGCTGCCAGGTCAACCTTGGAAAAGCTGGAAGCTGATTTTGGTCATTCCCTTGCAGAAATTGAATCCCAAATAGACGCTGTCGAAGAACAGATTACTGAAACATTGGAGAAAACCAAATTGGTGGCCGAAGAAAAAGTCGACGAATCGGCTAGCTACCTGCAAGGACAACTTAACGAGCTTGAAGATCAGATCGAGTCCAAAGTTGAGCTAACCAGTTCTGCAGTCGAGCAAGGACAAAAGTCCGCCAAAGTGAAGTTGGAAGATCTTGAAAGCGAAATTGAATCCCAGGTAGTAAGTCTTGAATCTAAGACAAGCGAACTGGTTTCCGAAATCGATTCATCAGCCCAGAAAGTACAAGATACAGTTGGCGAGATTGCCAAGGCAGCTGAAGTGTCATGTGACGAGAAGATCGCTTCAGCAACCGTAAGTGTCCAGGATTTTGAAAAATCCTTAGACCAATCGATTCAGGATGTTTCCCAATCCTTTGACCAAACCATCCAGGATACTTCTGAGACCATTGAGGAATCCACTAAGAGTGCAGCGGAATCTTTTGACAAATCCCTCCAGGGTGCTGTTAAATCTTCGGATGAGTTCGTTCAAGATATTTCAGAATCCTTAAACGAGTCCATCCGGTCGGCTGTGGAACAAGCTACCGAGATTATTAGCGAAAAAGTCAACAATGCCCAATCTGACGTGCGTGAACAAACTGAAACCATCTCGCAAGCAAGCACTGAAGTAAAGTCAACAGTTACCGACGCAGTGGCAGATCAACTAGATCAGGCCAAAGATGAAACACATCAAGTTCAAAGTACTCTTGAGTCCCAGATCCTAGGAGCACAGAACATTGTTTCTGGTCTTTCCGACGCTGTCTCTGATTCCGTGGCAAAAATTCCAACTAGCCTAGCATGCCTTGGCGACAAAATCGAAGCTCACACTGAAGATATCCAGGACGTACCGAGCGCTGATTCACAAACATCCTTGTCTCCTTTGAAAAATGTTGAAGAAACCCTGTCTCAAGTGGTTTTTGAAGCTCGGGACTACGTTGAACCTATCCTGGAACCCCTCAGTGGTCAAGTAAAGGAAACCGTAGAAAACACTGTAGTACAGTGTCAAAAATCCACCGAGTCGACCCTCGAAGATATGAAGAAAGTAGTTCAAGATATCAAAGCAGAATCTGAGGCACTCATTGCAGACCAACTGACCAAAATCCAAACTTACGAGCAAGCTACGGCAGACACAATGCCTACTACGCAGACTGACTTGAACCAAACTGAGTCCAACCTCCAAGACCTGAAGGAGTTTGCTCTCCGCGATGTAGCAGATGCGAAAGAATCAGCCAAAGCTACAGTAGAAGACTTTGTGGAAGATAAAACAACGGCTATTGCTGAGCAAGTTGATGAACGCTTGAGTGACGAAGCATCGAGTTCGGCACAAGTGATTGAAGATGAAATCAAAGATCACTGCCGCATTAGCGAAGACACAGCTGATCATACCGTACCAGAAACGATCGTCCTTGCGCAGTCCTTAGACCAGTTAGATGCTCAAGTTCCTTTCAGCGCAGCGCAGCCTATCCATGATTCGAAGAACGATACTAAAGCACCCTTGGAATCTCCGGTATCACCTGCCGTTCAGGAGTCTGAAATTTTAGTCGATTCCACATTTTCAACTTTAGAGTCAGTACGCCCGCATTCGTCGGAAGATTTGACCCATGAGTGTGAGAAAGCGGCGGTATTCGAATCGGCCAAACTGGTAGAATCAGCCGAACACTCCAAGATTACGAGTCCCATTTCTTTGGAAGACGGAACTCAATCCCCTAATACTTGCACAGAACCTCAAACTTCACCTTTGAAGACACTTCAGACTACCGACATCTCAACGTCCGTTGACACCGAAGCCGTGAGCAAAAGTCCAAGTTCACTCACTCCTCAAGAACCAACTCTCAAATCGCCAATTATTCCTGTGGAAGATACCGTCATCGAGACCGTTTCATCCGAAGTCGAAGGTTCGCGTAAACTCAGCGAGTCGTCCGACGCTCACGTCCCTACTCAGGTCCCTATCGTACTTCCGGAAGAGAAGGACCTTAAAGCTTTATCACCAGAACTAAGCTGTGTTTCGGATGAAGTAGACATGAAGCTCACTCCAGACGATGGTTTACGCCAATTAGGCGAAACTGAGAGCTTCCGTGAGGTCAGCAAATCCCCTAGTCCTGTGCCTAGCAAGGAATCCGGTGTAGAATCGTTGGAGCTCCGATTAGAGGCCGACTTGAAGGTCGACGTCCTCCATGAAGCAGATTCACTGAAGATAAGTGAAACCACCAAATCCGAAGGGTTAAGCAAGACTCCCAGTCCTACCCCTAGCAAAGAACTACATTCTCTGGAATCCCAAGTCAGCGAACATGATTCTGTCTTGAAACAATCCCATGAGCTCGATTCCCGCAAAGTAAGCGAATCTGAAAGCATACAAGCTTTAAGCAAGTCCCCCAGTCCAATTCCCGAGAAAGAAAGCATTCTTGAACCCGCGGAGTTGCTAAGCGAATCATACGGTTCTGAAGAAAAATCTCGCAAATTCAGCGAATCCGAAAGTATCCCAGCTCCTAGCAAATCGCCCAGTCCTCTTCCAGCAAAAGAGTTCTCACTGGAGTCCCTTGAGTTACAGACGGCAAATGAAGATCACTATTCAGTAGCTAGAACTCCACACGAAAATGACTCGATTAAACTTGGTGAGTCGGCTAGTTCACGAACTGGTAGCATGTCACCAAGCCCTTGCAAAGAACAATCAGAAATTTCCGGTCTACAATCCGCAATCGCCCAGCCGCTTGATACCCTCAAACTTCATGACCCAGAAGTCTCGCATGAAGATAGCAGTTTGCCAAGTTCTAGTCCCAATAAAGAGTCAGTTTGTTCTGAATCCCATTTCGACGTTCACGACGATGTCCACCTGGGTTCCCACACTTCCAGTATTTCCAAGGACGTAGAAACTGAAAGTGTCACTGTTGTAAGCAAGTCACTAAGCCCAATTCCTTCCAAAGACAATGTTTTGGACACACACGAAACTGGTAGCTTCGAAGCAGGTGTTTCAGAAGATGTTTGCTCTCGGAAAGTCAGTGAATCGGAGAGTTTACCGGCTGCTAGCAAGTCTCCAAGTCCTCTTCCTTCCAAGGAGAATGCAAAAGAATTGTCCTCACATGATTCTCCTAAATCTGAACTGGACGAATCGCACCAAGTCAGTGAGCCACTGAGCGTATTTGCCGCCGATGAAACCGCCAGCCCTTTTCGGCCGCGGGATCCTTTGAAAGATACATTGGAATCACTTGACAAAACAACTCAAGATATGGATTCTGGTAAGATGAGCGCTTCTGAGAGCTTTTCCCTTGATAAAACCCGGAGTCCTACTCCAAGCAAGGAAGTAATGTTGGAATCTTTCGAATCCCAAACTAAAACGCCTAAAGAGTCTCCAAAAATGAGCGAATCGGAGGACTTGCCTACTGATAAGAAGTCCCCAAGCCAAGTGTCGACCAAAGACCAAGCTCTTGTCCTAGGCCTAGAAGAGTCTCGTAATCTTCAAACCAAGCCCTCCGAAGAAATCGCAGTAAGCCAAATTAGTGAAACGACTAGTAGTCCTCGTGACGAACAACCAGCCTCTTCTGATTTGCAAACAAGTCATGTCCATGATTCCGTTCCAGAGCAGTTAAGCCCGCTTGATGTACAGAAGTCTAGCGATCCAACCGGCTTAAGCAAGACTCCTAGTCCCACCCCTGAACCTATCAAAGAACAAGAATTCGATTCCCCCTGCCAATCAGCTCTCAAAATAGTTAGTATTTCGGATTTTGAGACTATTGAACAGCACATTCAGCCTCAAATCCAAGAATTGGTGGAAACTGCTCAAGAGAAGGCCTCGGCTTTGTTAACCGAGTTGTCCCCCGTCCGCCCTGTTGCAGAATCCGTCCCGCTTACACCGGAATCCAAGTTAAAAGAGATTGAAGCTGCTGTTGAACTCACTGGTCGCAAGCTTCTTGAAGATATCGTATCACTTCCAGAGCCAGATTTGCAGCAACCAGTATCCCCACTTGAAAAAGAAGTCGAGCCGACTCCTTCACCCCAGCAGTTCTCACCACCTAAATCCACCTCCCAAGTGGTTCCAACTCCGGATGAGGTCGCAGACCTGCCCGCAGACGAAGACGACGAAGACGATGAAGAGATCAAGAGGACTTCAGCACTAACTGCATCTACCCCAGAAACTAGCCGCACGGTTTCCCCAACCATTGCAAAGGGAATCAAGATTGACTTCGAGGAAGATCACGCAGCTCGACCTCTAACCCTCGCTAAAGAAATCATCGATACGTCCAGTCAAACAGATTACACGTATGTAACTTCACCCAAGACCGAAGTAGTCCTTACAGAGCAAGCATCCAGTCCCTCCGTCTCCCCCATACCAGATGTCAAAGTTCACGCGGTTGTTGAAAGCAAAGACGAAGAACTCGTTACAACCCACCCCACCGACAAAACTCCCGTCGTCTCGGTGCAGGAAAAAGTGGAAACGACAGGAGGAGAAAGTGCAGCCGTCCACCAGATTGAAGAATCCTCCCGTACCGTTGCTCTAGAAGCGGTTGAACCTTGTAGTTTGGATAGCCAGATCTCCTCTAAGACGTACGATAAAGAATGTTCTATGATTGCTGTTGTTTCTTCTGGCCCTCCTAGCTGGGAACCCAGTGAGGAAACCAAGTTAGTTACGCCGCCAGAAGAATCATACCACCAACCCGACAGTTTTGTCAGCGGTTCCACTGACATTGCCGATTTTGCAACTTATCGAGAACCTCTAGACATTCCCAGCGGTCCCTCCAGTTTTGAAACTGCTAGTCATGATGCCGAGGTCGAAGACAATTTCGAAGTGGAGTCCCGAGTATCCTTAACTAACGTGCAGTCTATTCAAAGTCGACCGACCGCATACCAGTCTTCTATGAGCTTCGACCAACCTAAAGTAGCTTCTCCTTTTGAATCCCTCAAGCGCTCTACTTCCACGGAAGATTTGGACAGGCGACCTCCTGCTTCTGGAGAGTTCACTGCCGATCGGTTCGTGGAAAGTAGTCACAAGCTGGTCGAAGCTATTAGTCCGCGTCACCGTATGAGTGACTCTGAAGAACGTGAATCTGCCAGTCAAATGCCACCTTTAACACAACGAAGTGACATTAGCTCAACGTACGAAGCAGCAGCCGATAACTTTAACCAGTTTGTGCCCAGAGATGAGCGTTGGACTCACGCCACCGAGGAGGAAACTGAAAACGAAATTAAAGAGAAACGAGGAAGCTCCAAAGACGCCTGGTTTAGGACGGACCAACTCCTGTCACCCCGGGAATCGACTGTCTACTTGGAGTCTACAGAAGGCTCTTTAGGATTCCATGGCGCATTTACGACCACAACGACCACGAACATCCGGTGTATTTCCGGCGACGAGGACGAAGAGGAAGAAGAAGCGGTCATGGCGGCCACTCGTCCTTGGGAACGCAGCGAATTCCACCCAGATTCTCATATGGACGATGCATGGGCGAGCATACGCGCCGAAGAATATGCCGCTAGACATCCAGAGGAATACGAACAATATTCTGGATACTATGAGTCCGAATCCCTCGAGTCTCAGCCGGAACTTCGTGAGTCTGTTACTCACTACACGACCCGCGTTGTCGAATCCTCCGGCCCTGTTACGGAATCACACTTCACGACGACCACGACAACAACAACGACTACCCGTACCATCTACCATGAGCTCGAAGATGACCAACTACCCGCTTTTGGAAATGGCCATTCCCGGGATTATCAGAATGGCAACGGTCACGGAACGGTAGTCTCCGAGTCAGTAGTAACCGTGCCTGGCGAAATCAACCGTAACGGACAGGGGGATGCAGACCGATATGTGGCTGCCGAAGAAAAACTAGCTAGCTGGGGTAAGCCTTTGGGATTACCTGCTCCCGTTACGACAACTGGTGGCCTAGAGCTGGAAACTGTGACCAAATCGCCATTAAAAGAGGTTAAGCGGAGCACGACTCAAGCCTCCCCTCAAAAACGATCCAAGCTTGCCAACGGAACAGCGCCCGCAGGAAACGCGCCAGCCCCTGTTTATGTTGATTTGGCGTATGTACCTCACCATGGCCATCCTGATTATTGCGATGCCGAGTTCTTTAAAAGGGTCCGTGCCAGGCACTACGTCTTCAGCGGACTGGAACCATCCCCGACTGTCCTGCAAGCCTTACTTGACGCAAAAATGACTTGGACTGGAGAAGACAAAGACTTAGGTAAGAGGTGTGCTTAATTTCTCTCGTGTAGACTTGTCCCGATGGTAGAATCAGCTCCTGTTCATATTTGCACCTTATTTATTAAGTTTGTATATGACAAGGACGGTCTATTTTCGTGAAACTAGCTGGCTGTTAGTAATATATACCAATTAATTAAGTGATCAGAACTTACGGTAAGAAACACTTATCAATTCAAGGAACCAAATAGTTTCTGCTCTCTGAGAAGCCTGTCTTCTTCAAATAATTTGCCCAGACATTCCTAAGTGCTGAACAACCCAATTCTACCCAGGCTCGCTGATTGCCTTCACTTTAACGGTCGTAAAACTTGAAGATTTTTCAGAGTCGCTTTTCATAAATACCTTTAGATGTTATTGACAACTTTTTTCGACTAAAAGTTAAACTACATATCGTGCGGTGTATGATCCCTCTTTTTTTAGAAAATGTTCTTTCAATATTTTGGTGATTCGGCAATTTTTAGTCATGTCTTTAATCATATTTTTGTTCGAGTTAACCAGTTCAATGGATCTAACTTAACGTCCAGGCCAAAGGTCTAGCAGACATACGAAATATCGTAGTATAAATGCTCTGAAAAAAAGGACGATGTCTTACATCGTCTTTTTTTTGGTAGAGCGTAGAGTGTAGAGCCTTCTTTCAAGCCTTCTTTGATCTTTCGATCACGTCGTGCTGTTGCTCTTATTAATCTAATTAATATAATTCGTCATTATCCTTGTACAGACGTGACCATCATCCCAACTTACGATTCGGATGCTTTGGGAATGTGGGTAGCAGCGCACGAGGAACAACTCGCAGCTCATCGTATTGATTTGGCCCCTTCTGCCTCGCGATGCACCATCAATTTACAGGATCACGAAACCTCCTGCTCGGCTTACCGACTTGAGTTCTAAACCCAGCTCCGAAGACAATCTCCCACCGTCTTTGAAACCATCCTTGAACCTCCAATTTATCACACATACAACACACATTAGTATTTTTTTCGCTCAGAATATAATTGAAAACTTTGACACACCGTAGGCTAGTACACTAGTGATCCTAGAGTTCACTCTTCTCAGATGAAACAAAAGTATCTTCAGCTAGGAATATGAAAAAGAGTGAACATCTTCCGAGAGACAACTATAAGTGATAAGCAAAAAAGCTACAAGTTTTCTTGGAACTATTTGACGACTAAAACCTGCGTCTTACTTGGGGGTACAGAAGGAAAGGAATGCAGATTTTGTTCTTGGGAAGATATGGGGATTCCTTTCAATGCCGATAGAAAATAACACCGGAGACCTTGAGGGCTAAATGGGAGAGAAGAAATATGGTAGCCTTATGTAAAACTTTTTTCTTTTTTTACTCAAGTTCGTGCTGCTAGTGGAATGTGATTTTGTGCCCAGTGCAAACGCGCTTTTTTCAATTTAAAAGCTTCCTTTTTTGCACACGGCTTGTCCGATAGGTTCTTTTTCTAGTGAAGCTCGTCGACGTTTCTTTTCTTATTTCATGGGAGCGGTAGACATTTTCAGAAACTTAAGGAAATCATTATGTTCTGTTGAATTTCTTCAAACTTGCTTATTTTGTTGCCACGTCCCCATAAGTATTAGTAAAACCATTCGAGTCCATTGAAAAAACGTAAAGGCTCACGCATTGTGGTGGCAACTTATCTACGGGTAGTTTCGATTCATGACTATTTTTTTTTTTTATTTGTTAGGAAAGCAGAATTCGTAAAAAAATATGTCAGCTTCTTATAACATTCCCGGGGCATGTTGAAATTCAGAAAGGATGGGCTTTGTAAGGGAAGTATGATTGAGTTTATTGATTTTTCTTAAGTAGGTCTGCGGGTGCTAAGTATTTTGTTCGAGTCAGGCCTTATGACAGGGTATGTGATAGTCAATGCGTGAGCAAAAAAAAATGTTCCGGAGAAGACGACGCGGGTTTTCAAAGTAAATAGGGACAAACCTAGCATTTTAAGTGAATATTAAGCTAGTTAACTTCAACACTTGTCTTACCATCGACTTAAATAACTGTCATGTGATAATTCCAACGTCGAAGGGAAGAGAGAAAAGGAAGATATGTCCGGGAGTTTAATCTAGGGCCACAAACGAAAGGGATGGGGAGATTAAAAAGGTGAACGAGAACCTTTGAAGACAACAAAATGAGCAGTGAGAAGAGAAATAATGACTTTAAAAACTCTAAGCTCCCTTGCTTGGATTTTTTGTGTCAAAACATTTCTCCCAGTTCCCAACTTGTTGACATTAACCATGTATTAATCTGCTGCTGTAACTTCAACTACTTTTCCCTTCCTTTTCTTGTAACCAAAAACATTACGCCACCGATTTTAATTCTGCTGTAACACACCTTAATTTCGTGTCGTTGTAACGTGTTCTGATTCCTCGTTTTAAATTATAACTAGGTTCCAATGTGGACACTTTGATTTCAAAGATGTTTGGTTTCTTATGTGTATAAACGAGGACCCAGACGTCGCAAATGTATCTTTTTGCGCAGTCCAAATGCTTTTGTTTGTTGCTTCTGCTAAAGAGAAAACAGCGCTCGCCTCTCCCAGTTCTATATTACAAACCCAAAGGCAAAATAAGTATGTTTTTGTCCTTTGAACTTCATGTACTACCCAAGCAGATTTTAATTATGATTAGGCGGAATTTGTGAAGCCCAATAAAATGGAACTTAAAAACCGATACCGGAACTTGAAGTCATTTAAAGTAAATAAGATGCATACTTACATGAAAAACTAGCTATTCTAAAGGCGGTATTTCGAAACGAGGGTGAGAGTGACAGCCAGTTTCTCATTTTGCAGAATTTCGAGCTAATGAGCGGGCCACTCTCGAAAATAGGCGGTGAGTGCAAGACCAAGCACGTTCGAAAAAAACGAGCGATCTGCAGCTCTGGTCATATTGGAGCTCTGAGGAAAAGAGTGAACGAATCAAACGAAGCCTAGCATTTTTGAGGTGCTACGAGCTATGAAAACCAATAAAAAGTAATTACGCATCTTCCGAGCAATTTCTTTCAATTATGGATTTATCTTTTTAAAGCATATTCTGTTGTGTAAAATAATATTATGAAGAATCTGACTTTCTTCACACACGAAATCCTAGGATTGTTAGAGGACAATGGACACCAAAAAACAACTTTAGCTTATAAAAAAGACAAAAAAAACTAGTTTCCAGATATAAGTTTCTTACCCTCAGGTGCAAAATAATAACGAAGATATTTAGGAAATAAGAAATCTAACATTCAGTTTTTACCGTCCGTGACCTCTCATGAGCGGGCATAGGCTAAAATTTGGAAATAAATATCTCCAGAACGGTTGGTCAGAAAAAAGCGAAACAAAATTCTATTGTTAGAACAATGTATATGATAATAATCCATAAAAATCTCTATATGCGTTTTTGGTGTCCATTTAATGTGTATTATAATAATCCATCAAAATCTCTGTACGTTTTTGGTGTCCATTACCCCTTTTTTTCGTTCGCAACGTAGGCTTGCGCCTATTGTGGGTACATTTGCACTCATTCAGTTATTATTAGGATAAATTTCTCCAACAAGTCTTTCTCACTAGCTACTTAGTTTCATGTCGCAGTTTAGAAACAAACTAAAAAAAATGGAGTAAATCGTTCCTTAAAATACCTTCACATCTCCTGTTGCTCGCAACGGGTGTCGTTAAGACAATACCGAAATGGTTTTCCTTTAAGGACTCTTTTATAGCATTGATAAAATGGTGAAGGCTCCTAATCCAACGACAACGGAAGTATAGTTTGTCACTATAGTTAAATTTTGTCACTTCTTTTTAATTTTAAATGACTAATTCTAGAAGTGTTCCTTTCGTTTTAATACAATACAATCATAAAAATTCAAGTAATTTCGAATGACATTAAATAAATATGTTCTGTGTCTGTCAAATTCTCATTTATGCAAATGTGTATTAATTTCTCTCGCAATTTGTCTTTGAGTTGTGTCTGGTTTATATCAAGTTTCAATAATGACAGCAGGTCACAGCAAACATCAAATAGGAAAGCTATTCTTACTGTGAAGTCATCAGTTCAAGATGAAGAACAGTAGAATATTAAGCTAACAAGCTTTCTGCACACACTTCTGTGTAACTACAGGATTACGACATGAATGGCATCATACGTATTGCATTATATTTGTCTGCACCCTTATTCCCATGGAAAATTCCTAAATGCCCTACCCCCCAACAACTAAAAAAAAAATACCCCCTGCCCGAAATGAAATCCTGGGTAAGGTCCTGCTTGTGTGATTTAAGCCATTTTCCGTCCAAAACGTGACAAAATCTAAATTTATAGTCAATAGTAACAAATTATGATCAATTCAGCATTACTTCAGTAATACTCATTCGTTGCATATTTCCGCATAGTGTTCCACAGCACCCACAGCAAAAAAACTTGATGTTTTTTTATATTTACAACCAGGCGTGAGCATTTGCTCTTTGTGGCTTATCTAAACGGTGCATACAAAACTAGTAACACAAACCAAACTGACATATGACATTCCACATATGGACCAATTATAGCTGACTATAATGTGGCCCTTTCCTCCTTGAGGATGGGCATAGCACTTTTAATGAAAGAAATTATTGCTGGGTATGCTTTAGCGTTGCGGAGAAAAAGTTCGGCATTGAAATGGATCCTTAGCTTAGAGAGTTCTCTTAATAGTTTCGCTCTTGTTTTGTTTTGCCATCTGCATTGGAAAAAAATGTGTTGAAGGAACTTGATATTTACTTTGGGAAGGGTATGGTTATACTCCGATAATCCACGGAACTTTTCCGTACTGGTTGACATCATTATATTCAACCTAATGGAAGTTAAATTGATTACGCTCCGTAAACGTTGGTATAATGTATGTATTGTCATGAATAATGAATTACCCCCGTTTTGTTCCTGGGGCAAGAGAGGCAGATTTACTTTCGCAGGTAAATTCTGGGACAAAATTTGATGTTCTAGAAGGTTAATGAGTAATCTTGTTCCTTACATGCAAGCTTATTCGGCTTTCATTAATGTTGTTTCTAGCTTATTGAGTGTTTTTTTTTCAGTCAATACGGCTTCTAATAATTAAAACTGAAGACACTCAGTAGGAAGCTAATGTATTTGTTCAGGTCCAATTCAAGAAAACGCTTTTTCCTTTCTAACTATAAGAAACTTAGCGCATCTTGCTGCAACGGTTACGCCCAACAGTGGGTCAGGAAACAGAAACACGGGTGGAGGCCAAAGAGTACAATGCGAGATCAACATTAGGATATGGAGACAAGCGCGTTGTTGTGTTTCTTTGGTTTAGTTTAATAAGACTTAGTATTTGGAATGTACGTGATGGCAAGCCAACAACAGCTTTTTTCACTTAATCTAAAGAACGTCACAGTTTCGCCCTTTCAGGAACACTCCACTGACTTATTTCTTAATTTCGCTTTTCAGATATCTATAGTCTGGTTATACAAGAAAATTCCCAGCGAATACAGTGTCAATAAGAGGGCATGAGTAATTTTTTCTTATAAGCGAGAGATTTTATGTTGAAGAATTTCTTTCATCAAGATGTCCTGTCTGCTCAATCTCATTCCCTCAGCTTGTGCCACTCAGCTATCTGGCGACGTGGCGAGTACAGTACTTCGTTCCAGTGATGCAAAGCAGAGCCAGTTGCTTTAGGTCCGCCCAGTTCTAGTCTGCCAATCACCTATGAACAGGGCGAAAGAAAGGAAAATAAAGAAAAACGTTTAGTGAAGCACGTAAATGTACACTACGCCCTACGCCTCATTCCCAGCATCATTAGCCTTAACGAGCACAGCTGGGAGCACGGAAACAAAAAAAAAATAACATTATCACATCATCTTAGACCTCGCAGCCAAGCCAAGTTAAAAAAAGGTCAAAAGTACGTCACAAAAAGGGATCACAGGAAATTGTATAAGAAATACCAAAGACCTTCTAACTAAGTAAAATATCTCTGGGAATGCCGTTACGGAAGTCTGAATATTGGCTGTATTTGTCTTGTTGGTATTTGATCAGCTGAACACAAGCCCACAAGTTTCTCATCACGTAAATGTGCTTCGGTTCGGGTACGTCGAGAACACCATTTCTCAAGGCTGTTTACCCAAAACTTCGAATTTCATTTTTCCTTTCTTAGCAAACGACGTTGGTGTATGTGTTTCAATAAATTCTACGTTTTCTCCGAAAGTTCTCCCTTTCCGGAGCGCGAATGAATTCTTTCTAGAGTTCGTCCCGCCCGGAAATAAAAAGAGTGAAAGACACTGTTAATTACACGTACCTCGTTTTTAGTGACGCGATCCCAATCTAAAACGAGAAACTCCAAACTGAGATTTTCAAGTCCTTCTGCGGCAGCTGGCACGTCGAAAACAAAGGACTCATTGAATACTGGATTGAGCGTCCTCTTTTTCACGTGGGTTTTCTTCTTAGCAATACGCTGCCCGTTGTGAAGCAAATAAATTTTCACGTACGGATCTAAATGAGAAGAGAAAAAAATGTGTGCGTTTATTAGTGAATCCCAACCATAAAATACAACAATAACACCCTTGCATTATTAAAAGCTTCTTAACCAAAGCTTGTCCCCAGTTTGAGGTATTAACCGTTGCCATGGTCCAAACCGTCTTAGCTTTCCAGTTCTCTCGGCAAATATAATGAACGCTCCACTGAGTGGGGTCTCATAGTCTTAATCAATTCAGGACAAAGGACACACCTTAATTAAGTTAGATCCTATCACGTCTTGTTAAACTGTTTTAGGAGAATTACAATTGGGCTAAAAGTTCATTAATATACCTGCAAGGCCAGTGATATCCATACGAGGAATATTCCTAGCTTTCAAGATAACAGCAGTCAAGCGAGAAGCTTGAGGTTGGTAGCATAAAGACACCAGCAGCTCGCCACGCCCTTGGCTTCTCATCTAAACCCACCGAAATAAAAAGAAATAGAATAAAGAAGTTTTTTTAAGGCGATCATTCAGAAACTGTTACTTTGAGACTACGAGGAGCAATATCCCGGGATAGTATAGCTGGCGACGTAGCTGGGTTCATCGAAGTAGGCGTGGCCGGGGACTGCTCTCCATTACCATTGGTTATTTGCTCAGTTTCCTCCAGCGCGGCCGTTACTGGCAACATGACTTCTCCGATAACGTCGTCACGGGAATAGCGATCAAAACTCAATACGGCAAAATGAAGCGTCAAACTCTGTGTCCCGCGCATAAAACAAACCATTAGTTTATGCCCATGGCTGCTGTTGAGCTAGAACAGCGTACTGTACACACATTTCTAGCTTCCGACATATCTAGCTGATTACATCTTTAAACCTACTGTACACCCACCGGAAACGCCAGGAAGATTTCTTGAAAACACTTATATACTTTTTATGTTTCTTAGTTGACATTTTAAAAAATCAGTAATTTCAGTGAAACTTATGGCAGCAGAAGACAGGCGCAAAACTGACCAAATTTTAACATTAGTTGCATCGAAACCCTTCGTCGGAGGAAATTGAGTATTTCACTCAACCTCTTTTAAGTACACACGAGTATTGCATGCATGATCAATAACACGAAATTTTCATTCTTCTATCAAAAACACTCACAGACTGCCGATAGCTGCAAATTATTACATGTTTTTTCATTGGAAGAAGTTTAATCATCTACCGCCCGCACTTTGTACTGTAATTTCACTGTCAAGAAAGTATGAAAAATACCTAACGAAGTTTGCGAAATCGACGTAAACATTTCGTATGCTACTGCTCATTTGAGAGATGTTATACAGCAGCACTAACTGTTAAAACGTAACCCATACTAAAGACATGAATCGAGTTCTATAGTAGATCAATTCTGTGGTATCAACATATTTATGTATATGCCGTGCAAATACGTGCATGCGCTATATTGCCATGATGACCCATAAGCATGAGACTTACAGCCAGCTGGTTGACAGCGATGCCGTAGAAGGTAAAATCTTCATCGTAGACCGGATTTAGAGTCCGACGCAATACACGAGTTTTGACTTTGTGCTGCTTGTCGGGTAATAACTGCAATTTGACGTACGGGTCACTGGTACCGGCTCCTGAATCACGTACGGGTAAACCCACACATTTGACGACAGTGACCATCAGCGTGTTCTTCTCTCCGTTGTGTCTAGGGATTGACAAATGACCATACATTGGAATGGATAAGGGACAGGAAAAACAATCATCATTCTTTCAGCATATCATTCGTGGGTCTGAGCACCATTGAAGCTTCATCGAGGCAGAATAAGAGTTCGTAAGTGGGCTCCCTTTGTGGCCCTCCACCTTTTCTTTCCTTTCAAAGCACTCAGAAGGAAAAGATACTCCCAATTTCGACAGTAGAACGAGAATCGATGTTGTCTGCAGGCGGGACTATCCAATCCCCCACAGCTATTGCTATCATTAATGAACTATTTCTCCCTTACATTACAACTAGCCGTCTCCCCAACTCCCTTCTCCTTTAAGAAAAAAATATATAAAATAAAACTCTTCCAAAGGAGCCTAAAAAAACTTCGGGACGCAACTTTTGACTGTCACAAACCTGCGGCGCCTCTGTAAATGAAGCAACGAAAAGAATTTCTGAGATGGAAGTGTACATTTACGATGGCATTGGCCACAAAGTTCAAAGTCGATGGGGCTGTAAGCAAAAGCTTTCTACTTGTTTAACAGTAACAGAGCTTCCCGTCTTTGAATTGCTAACGGGGTACGTGCGGCCCATTGGGAAGCAATTCGTCCGGTAGAAGAGACGTAAGGACTGAGGGCCAAGAAGAAATTGGAAGCCAGTCAAATCCCTTTATCTGACAATGTCGTCTAGAGCTCCGTTTCAGCAATGGTTTGCAAGTTCGTGTGGAGTCGGACCGAAACAAAGGGAATAATTCTATGTGCATCTCTCAAGATCTAAAGAGGCAAATGTGTGTTTGCATACCTGACTTTGAAGAAGAGCCTACCCAGTTTATTGGCACCTTCACCACTTCCTTTGCTATCTTTGGTATCAGCCTGGGTTGGATTGTTGGTATTGCTGGTACCCGTGCCCATTCCGCTGAAGTCAGCCAAAGCATGTTCCTTGACGACCGTCAAGTCGGTCGGAGACTTCTTTTTCTCGCACTCCAAAGCAAAACGAATACTGCTTTCGCTACGGAAGTCCTCGGCGTGATAAGGACTGGCGGACGAAGACGGCGAGCGGATACCCAACGGTGTACGTCGGTTACCAGGTGTAGGAGTGGGGCTTGAGCTGTTATCACCGACAGGAGCTTCATAGGTGGGAGTTAACTGATTCGGCGTGTGCCCTAGAAATAGCAAGTTACAAGTTAGTACTCAACTCGTCCTCTTGGTTACGCGTTTGGCTCCAGCTTTATGTACGATTGTAGTCCAGGAGTTGGAATGATCCTTTTACGTTATTTTCTTTATGGCTATAAATGCAGAAGAAGCCCTCTTATCCAGTATTTCTTCAAGAGGCCTTAATTTCGTCACGATTTTCGCCGATCATTTCTTTTCATTGCACATTCTAGGAATAGTAGAATAGGCAGTACTCAAATACAATTTTATATAACAGAAACACTATTATTCAGCCTCTATGGAACCGGTCAGAATTTTGGCAACCATTCTATAAGAATCGGCTTTATGATGCCATTCCGGGAGAAAGAAAGGACAATGTGCAATACTTAATGACAAGGAAACAATCCGTACAGTCAACTGTTGATTATATAAATAACATTATACATATTTTTTAAATGTCTATACACATGAGCAGTGGCGTAACCAGGATTTCATTTCGGGGGGGGGGGTTGGGAGTTCGGGGGGGGTTCATATGCAATTTTTTTGGACACTTGGTCATTCTCCTATCTTCCCCATTATAAAATCAAAATTTCGGGGGGGGGGGTTCGAACCCCCCAACCCCCCCCCCCCCCTAAATACGCCCCTGCACATGAGAATAGGATGCCGAATATGGCCACATTAAAGGGCAATGGACACCAAAAAAACAACTTTATCTCACAAAAAAGAGCGAAAAATCTAGTTTCCGGATATAAGTGTCATTTTCTCAGATGCGAAATCGTAACGAAGATATTCATGAAATAAGGAATCCGAAATTCAAATTTGCTCGCCAATGACGGCACGCTTCTCATGGGCGGGAAAAAGCCAAAACTTTGGAAATAAATATCTCCAGAACGGCCGGTCAGAAAAAATCGAAACAAAATTCTCTATTCTTAGAATAATGTCTATTATAAAAAAATCCATCAAAATCTCTATATGCGTTTTTGGTGTCCACTGCCCTTTAAGGCTCATTGCACCTCGCAACTAGACGACTGCGTTTTTTTCTACCCAGAGACTAAAAGCTTCCGAAAATTTCCTTGAGGATTAGGGCACGCTACCCAAAATTTTTATAGTTTAGAACTTGCGGACAACTGCAAGAGAAAACGCGCTCTTTCCTCCGTCATAAATGCTGGGGATTTGAAACATGATTTGCAAAATTTTGTTAGAGAGGCCAGCTTCTATCAATAGATGAGAGGTTGTGCCTTATTAGCGACCCCGTCCTTATGTTATGGTTAAGTTATCGAGATTGAATTGCTAATTATCATATTATTTTATTTGATTTATGGCCTATAAATGTTATATTGCATGTTTTGTCTTCTTGAACGGCTTCTTGCTTTTACAGAATAAGGCGTGGTCCCGTAAAGGCCCTATAGAAGAGCTTCTACTGTACGGACATCTGCAAGGTATCTCAACAGAAAGAAAACCAATACCTGTTCATCTTCACTTTAGTAAAAAAAATATCTCAACCAGACGAAAATAGTATAAACAGTATACGAAATTGCTCTTTCTACAGGAATCGTTAAGTTCGGCAAGCTCGTGAACACTACGTGGAGAAGAACGTCAGGTCTCTAAGCGATTAAGCTTCCCTTTTTGTCTTTCCTTTGCTCTCTGTCACAAAGTAAGACATTTACTTAAGCTGTGAGAGACAAGATAAGAAGAAATCGAACTTCAGCCACAGGACCGATGAGTCAGAGAAAAAAAAAACTCTGTGGGTAGGCTCATAAATCGTGAAACTACCTCGAATCTCTTATTCTATTGGCTAGACCGGACGTTCCTTCTCACCTAAAACAAAATTTCCAAAAATAGACAGCCGAAGTGATAAGCGCAGCAACGGGCGATCTGACGAACGAACTCTGCGTTCCTCGTAACCTTCTGTCGCAGGATGCTGGTCCGCCCCACAAGGGTCGGGAGGTTAAGGTTATGGGTGGTAGGGATGGCCACGACCGAACAGGAGGCAGGAAATCGTCTCCGACAGGCCATTATTGTCGTGTTTCCAAGTGTGAAAAAGCTTAGGCTTCGCTAGAACGGTGGTAACATTGTACCTCACTTATTTGCCTCTTTGCCAGGGAAAAAAAGGGAACGTAACCCCAGGCAACCAACTATTGTGTGCTTTTACAAACAAAAAGTGGGGGAAGTAGGTTTCTAATGAATTCGATTCCTTCACTCAAACGCTCGACTTTGTCGCACGTTACAGACAATGGAATTTGTTACCTTGCTGTGGACTGGGCGTCTTGACTGCTGCCCCAGGCGGTGTTTTAGCTCCTGTGGGGCTGGGTGATTTCTTGAGGTAGTAAGGTGGGCCGCCAGAGGATTGCGGGGGTCTCACAGCGGTGGGTCTACGGACAGGCAACGGACGACCTTCGGAAACACGCAATTTCTTATTGCGGACCCTTTTGCCCCGGACACACAGGCAACTCACAGCCAATGCCGTCGTAAGTAGCAGTAATCCCCCAAGGCAGATACCCACTAAGGCTGGAGTACTTACTATAATCATAGAAAAAAAAGAGCAACCATGTAGTATACTGTACGACTCATTTACTAGTACACTGAACCAGGAGGATCTGTTCTCAAGGGGAAAACAAGAATTGCGTCCCACGTTGCACGATCGTAAGGAACACATGATTTTAACCGTAAGAGTATTTTTCATACACTCAATTTACGTCGTTTCATAGTCACTTGGTAGTCCCTTGTTTTTTACATTTCCTCGTTAACTTTGTTTTGACAAACTGACACACAAACTTCCGAGGAGATTTCAGAACTGTCGTCCCATTAGAATGTGTACCCACTCCCGTAGACTTCACACATACCTGCAAATCTGGTTACACTCACGAGAATTTCCAAGACCATTGTAATGATACAGACTCGAGAAAATTGTCATGGTTATCCGTTCAGCATCGATCCAGGAATGATCCGTACAAGAATAAAAGCGAAATTTCGGAATGGATGTAGTGGTTAGTAAAGAAAGGCGCACATTTACTTTGAAGACTGAGACACTGAACAAAGCAATTTATGGGTTTGTACTATGTACTATAAGGAGAGTGTCATGATTGCCTGAAGCCACCTTTGTGTCCGTCCGTATCTAACGGACGTTAGCGTGACTACTGGGCTCTGCTACTCGTTGCCAGCGCTGCCAGGTCTTGGGAAGTCCACGGCGCAGCCGAAGCAACTGTGGGAGATGGAAAACTACTGTTGGGGCTGACGACTGGCGCCGTCCAACAACTGAGTCGTAAAGATGGGAAGCCGCCGGTGTGTATGACGAACAGTTTTAATTTACCTTAGGAAGAGAATTGGTATTTCTCTGCCTATGTTATTTTGGCCTCTCCTGAAACCGAAATGACCGAACACGCGGTAGGAATGAACTAACAGAGATCGATTCATCAGCGTTTCTTTCGGTGGCTAAAACCGAAATGTTCTTCCTAGCTCTTCACTTGATTATGTTGGGTCGCACGACACCACTTAATTGGCAGACATAACCATAAAACGAGGACTTCTACATGTGTGTGTCCCTACCAGCCTGACAACCAAGTAAGCTCACTCGTTTGTTCGTACCGTGGTAATTATATTTAACACTTTTCTCATGGACGTCTGGAATTTGAATCATCCTGGTAGGCGGTAGGCTTTGGGGCACTTGACAAGTTTTTTTTGTCATAGGTGACAATGTAGGAGAATAAGTTACGCCATCGTTCACTCGTTTGAGTCGTAAGATATTTTTAGGGGAAAATAGATGGCAAACGCTCGCTGCGTATGTGTTAGGAGTCTATTGTTTCGTGCAAAAGAGTAGCTAGCATACAGAAAGTTGGCACACCCGATAAAATCGCGTGCTGCGTGGTGTCACGCTGAGCTCTGGTGCAAGGTAAGCATTTTGGTAGTAAGCATCTTATGGACACATGCCGGCTCGTCTCTGCCAGGAACCTGTTCATCGATCAGCCAAAGAGTTGCATGGTTTTCTAGCGATACCCGAAGACGTATTCCACAGTTACAAAAGACAAAAAACTTGTCGGAACAGAGCTACTCGAAAATAATACACAATGAAAGAATATCTATCCAGATCCAGTGTTCTTACATCAAATTAGCAACTTAGATGGATCTATCCTAACGGTAACTAATTTTTTGAGTGGGATTTACGGGATTATACAATATATAGGCTATTAAGAAATTTTTAGTGTCTCTTTAACGGAAAACTTCTCAGTTAGGAGTTCTCTGAAAATCTCGCCTAGCGTATAAAGAAGCATAAATAGCATTTAAGACTTAAGTTTAGTGCGTGACGCTTTTTTCTTCGCGATCGGATTAGCACGCTAAGAACCGGGTTTTGCTTCGCGCGATCAATGTCGCTCGACACCGAAAGGCTGTCATCAAACGCCATCTAGCAAAGAACTGCATAAATCGTTTGTTCTCTAGCAGTCTTCCCTCGGTTCAATGGATTAATGAGTTCGGACTGCCCTTACGTACTAACTGTAGCGTACGGATCTAAAGCGACGCCTTCTTCAAGTTGTAGAAATCCTTTTGATATATGTAAATATAGCTTCAGCTTTAACCAATTCCCTACCAAGAGGAGAAAACGGATTTTGCGGCACTGATATGTTACACAAGAAACAGCGGTTATGTTCAAGTGTAGTCGAGAGCAACAGCTGAGGAATAACTTTAAAAGTAATAGATTTAAAAAATAAACATACCTTTGTGGTGGCATACCTTTTTATTAAGAAGTTTAATTGGGCATAGCGGTAATGGCAACAAATCATATTCAGCGGAAGTAGTCCAACGTCTATTTCTCGTTGAAGGTGGTCATCGTCGAGTAATCGTAACTTAATGCATTTTAGGTACAACTTAGGACGTCGTTCTAATATATTCCTTGGCTTGCGTAATTCTTAGAGAAAACTAGCATGGTAGAACCGTGCTTGGTACGTTAATTTCATAAGTAATTGTTTGTTACGTAAGTAATGGTACGGTAAGGCGTCTTGCGTAATGCTTCCTTGCTCAGGTAATGCGTCCTACATTTGGACCCAAAGACTATCTAAAATTGGTGAACTTTTCAATTGGTAATATATCTCGTGGGCCTGTTTGAGTTTTTAGGACCCTAACTGCAAATAACGGAAACATTGGCGTGTATCAACATGGGCTGTGCTATATACGTGGCTAAGTAGCGGAAAAATCATACTGTATCAATACAGCAGTGCAGTGGATCCACGAAACAGAGTTGCTAATGTAGAAGTTACGAGAGTGTTGCTTTGAATTACGAATGATAGCCTAAAAAATACACCTCGAGTAGAGCATCACAAAATCACGATTATTTATTACGGTAACCTATCATTTTAAATTAATACTAAAAGAATTAAAGGTACACGTAATTGTGTACCAATACTACACGATATCGATAGGCTTTTTACATAACAATCAGTCTCCCATGACAGGTTCCAGGGAAGTCCACAGCTGGTGTGACCCACTGTTTCCCACCCACAAGTAGTTGGCGTTGACCGTGAACGACCTTCCGTCAACAAGCGGGGGTGATACTTTTATAAAACCATGGCAGAACTACTGCGGAGTGAGGGCAGGGAGGTGGAGTTAGAGAGGAAAGGTCATCCTGCTGGCGGAAATCAATACTCCGCGGACGGGAGCCAAGTTGAGTTGCCCTCTTTTTATCCGATGACGTCACTTTTCTTGGCTCTGGGTTGCGTCCGTTTCTCCTGAAGAGGCTAGATTGTTTCACAAAAATTTGCCGGTTACGTTTTTTTTAGTACGCACTAAGGATACGCCTATGGGCTAGTAAAACGATTCAACTTTTTATAGTTCAGGCCACCAGCGATGGAACAATTTCAGAGTACCATGGCAACTTATCGATTCCTGACTCAAGTCGAGGCCTTTGTCGAAACAAAACATGCCCTGAACATGCGGGCGTAATGTTTCCTTAGGCTTTTTACGATTCTACGCAATACTCAATTCGAACAGTCTGAAAATACAGCTTTAATAAATGGCGTTAATAGGAAAAGCCTGTCGTGATCAAAAGAAACAAACTGAACGAGTAACCTACGCGAATCCACCGGTTGGATGGCTGGCCCTTCGTCCTCCCCAGCGGACACCATCTTTACGGAAGTTGTGGTTTCCAGTTTTCACTATTAACAGGGATGCTGTTGCAATCCACTCCAAAGCTGTCACTTCAGAAAAATCTAAACTGTGGGCCCCTTTTGTATGCAACCAAATCCAACGATAGCACGCACACTCATTCGCACGCACTTAAGAGTCGAAACATTTTCTCAAAGAAGCTTCCGTTAACCGAAGCAATTAAGTGCAAATTTGAAAGCACTAAATGAAACGTCTAACACCAGCCGTCTCGTTGCAAACCTGAGTAAGTGTTGTGTTTTACTAAGGGAGTGGCCACCACGAAGTCTTCGTGCATAGCCAGTGTAATACAAGTCTGCGTTCGACGCCTAAGACCAGAAGGCTGCGCACTCGGTTGCCAGTAGTTGGGCTAGAGGCATTCACTGCAATCACGTAGTGACGACACAGAATAGTGCTTAATCCCAAGTAAGGTTTGCGGTCGTGTCACGAGGGGCGAAGATGTAGTAGCCGCCGTCACAGGTTTAGTTAACTTTTGAGGTTATGGCACAAGTAAACCAGTTGTCTATTATGTTATATTGTGTAATTGTAGCAGAAATCCGTGTTAAGAATTAGCCGGCTAGCTGGCGTGTTGGATTTTTGACAAAATGACTTTTTTAAGATGAGAACATGCAAAAGATCCATTATATCAGTATTATGCCATTGTGCTATTGTAAAATATAACACTCTTTCTGATGATGAAATTCTGCTTTAATGATTTGTACGAAATAATTATGAGATGAGCTAGTAAGGGGGGATGAAATTTTCGGGGGGGGGGGAATAGTATGCAATTTTTTACATTTGCGCATTCTCCTATGTTCGCCACTATATAAAAAATCAGGTGGGGGGTTAAAACTCCCTAACTCCCCCCTGGTTACGGGGGTGGTAACAGCATATCGCTTGTGAAAGAAGTTTTGCCGCTTCAGTTGACTAAATCGGAAGTTTCCATAATCGAGCTTGGGAAAATATTGTAATATATGTCATTGTACTGTAGATGAATTTAATCTAATATCGAAAATTTACAGGTCAGGGTGACCTAGGGTTGCCAATGAAAAGCGCAGTTTCAGTTCGAATAGGAGATAAGTTAGAGGGTGTTTCCCATGGCGTTCTGCATCCAATTTGACTCTAATTATTCAATCATTGAAGCGAAAATGTTTACTTGGTCAGTGCATAAATGTACCACGACTTAGAGCTTTTAACACGTTCCATAATGGCAGTTCTTCTACTAGTGCTGCAAGCGACGCGATCGTGAACTTTGCTTTAGAATGCCTAGTGTGATATATCCTAACATCTCAGAGACCTATCTCATTAGCCAGATGCCTTTCATAGCTTGGAAAATTTTATGTAATTCTTTTTCTTTATTTTGCCTTTCAGTAACTGTATTTGCGTCGGTTAGCGCAGTGGTCCTTCAGTAGGCACTCGGAGGTTTTTTTTCAGCAGCTGATTCTAGGAAATAGAAACGTGTGTATAATATAGCCTTAATATAATTTTATGTGGGTGCCAAACGACGTTAGAAACAGACAATTCTAAAAAATGAGGGCGATGGGATAAAAGGTTGAAGTCCTCTAAGGGTTTGCTGTTTGTCAGTCAATTCAAAATCAGCTTCCTTCGGTCAGCGCCGTAACGTGCTGCCATCTTGGTCGACTTTTCGACGTTGCGAAACAGGGGCTTAGAAAACAAGCATGGCAAGTATAATGTTGGACGAGGCCTTAGTTAAAATTGGTGAAAAGTTTAGTGTAATAACAGCTAAACCGCAAAACTTTCTTAGGTAAATACGTGACAAGTAACGTAGCAGGCGTTCTTCTAAATGTAAATAACCTACTTTTCAAATTTGAGGGAGTTTAGTTAGTATGAAGTATTCAGGATTAGTGTGAAGACATTGTTATTGTGTTTTAGTTTTACAGGTTGTGGGAATTTAGAAAGGCAGTAAAGATATATATAATTAACTTCTTTCTTTTTATGTTTCAGGGTTGAACAGGATCATGTCGAAAAGCTCAGACTCTTAATCAAAGACGTCTATGACACGGGCAAGCGCAATGAACCTCCTGTACTTAGCAGCAATTTACATGCGACTGTGAAAACAGTAGCCTTGCCGGAATTAATTGTCGATGGTTTCGATGATGAGCAAGTATGGCAAGAATTAGAACTGCACAACCAACCTTTGTACGAGCAATCAGTCAGGGCTATTTCACGCTTGGCCAGTAAGGACAGTTTAACCTTCGTAAAAAAAATTGAAGACAAAAAAGCGCAGCAACCTCCGAAGAATGGTGACGTTCAGCACCCTGAAGCAGATGGGGAAGAAGAGGATGATGTTTCCGTAGTGAGCGATTTAGGTATGAATGGACACGAAAATTTGGGATAATTTTGTCCTTTCCTTGTTATATTTCGCTTGCTTACGTTCTGTGACGCTCTTCATTTTCCAGACTTGGGAGCAGACACCGAGGGCAGCGAAGAGAGTGCCTCAGAAGACGGTCTCGCATTTCGAGAAGCGGAAGTCGGTGAAGAAGATTACGACAATGATTTTCGAAGCCCAGATGAAGGAATTGATGATGAAAACCCTGAAGATGAAGACGATGAAGAAGAAGGGTTGTTTAACATGGAAAGCAAACAAGCTTTGGGTGGCGCCGTTAAATCCAGCAAGCCCTCCATTGTTGACGACGAGTTTTTCAGGTTGGGTGATTTGGAGCAGTTTTTGAATCGAGAAGATAAGCGAGAAGAAAAACTTCGCGACGGAAAGGAAGACTCGGACGACGACGAAGAACGTGTGGATCACTTCGAAGGGTTTGAATCCGAGGAAGAAGAGACCGATGTACGCGTTTTCGTCACTTCTGTTTTTTTGGCTTAACATCTTATAAGTAACTTATTGTTCCTCCCTGCAGGAAGGAGTAGACGCAATGTATGCTGATTTTTTCGATGTTCCGGAGCACAGGAAAGGTCAAAAAAGGAAAGAGACGCGTATTGTCGAGGAACCCAGTGATGACCTTCAATCCAACAGTAAAAAAGTTAAGTTTTCTTTGGATGCCGATTCAGACTCCCAGCAGCAGTCTTCCGAAGCCAAATCAGCTTTTGAAGAGCGCCAGGAGCGTCTTGCCAGCCAGATAACACGTCTTGAGAATGAAGCGCTGTCAAGCAAACCATGGCAATTGACGGGCGAAATTGCGGCTGAATCGAGACCCGAAAACGCCTTGCTGGAAGAAGACCTACAGTTCGATCACACCACTAGGGTAGCACCTTTAGTAACCGAAGAAACGACGAAAACCTTGGAAGACATTATACGTCAACGGACCAAAGATTCTGCCTGGGATGACGTGGAACGCAAGATCAAACCTGTCAACGCCCCTGCCGAGTACAAGAAACAGCTCGTGTTGGATTCTGACAAACCCAAGCAAGGCCTGGCTGAACTTTATGAAGAAGAGTACCAAAAATTACAAGCTAAACAAGACGGTAATGTCACAGAAGGCGAGGCCAATACGAAAGAACACGAAGAAATAAAAAAATTAACACGTGAAGTCTTCGCCCAACTCGACGCTTTAGCCAATTTCCACTACACTCCCAAAATGGTAAATATTCCTTTTTTTGTATGTGTACGAAGTTTCGTGCTGTTCAGCTTCTTTTTTTCACTTTTTATTTTACTGACGTCTAAACTTTTGAATTCCGAAATTTTGCGGAACTCACCACGGTTGAACATGTGCGCTGAAAAGTGTTACGAACGGTCTTGTTCTTTTGCGTACATACTAATCAACTTCGCCTACTTTTCGCTTTGAAATAGAAATTGTGGCGTTTCTGAGTCATTGGAAATGTGTGACAGTATTTTACTGATACTGAAAACACTGCTTCTCATTTAACTGTTTGCCTACTTTTTTTATTGAACAGGGACGCCAGATGTTAAGGAAAACTGTCAGAATTCTTTATGGTTTACTAACATTATGTATGCTTTTTCTTTTAAATGTATACCCCTCAAGAAAAAATAATTGGAGACTAATGTACCCTTGGGTCACAGGTTTATTAAGCAAAATTTACGTTTGTAGGGCAGGTGCTCGTGGTGATGCGGCGTTACTTTCCATTTCAGTTGTGTGTCAGTGTGTGAAATACTAACTTTTTTACGTTTGTTTTTACAGCCCAGCGCTGAAGTGCGAATCGTGAGCAATTTACCATCCCTCAGCAAAGAAGAAGCTGTACCGTTGTCGGTAAGCGACGCCCAAATCCTAGCCCCGGAGGAAGTGTCAAGTACGTTCCGTTTTTTTTTCTATTTATTTTTCCCTTGTTGATTCAAGGCAATGGAAAATATATACAACAAAAGACACAATGAACCTGATTTGCATGCCTTGGAATTTGGCGTTCTCTTCTAGCACGACCGCGCGGTGACGTCAAGAGCAAGAGCGAGCGAACCGCCACCGATAAGAAGCGTGAACGCAGGTTGAAAAAGAATTTCCAAAGCGCAAAATCCGCAGCGGCTGCCCAGAAATCGAACAGTGATCCAAACCAAGCCCTCCGGCAGTTAGAACACGCCCAAAAAACTGGAAAAGTCACCAAGGTATCATAAAGAATTCCTTCGTGTCTATACTCCGAACATGAGATTTTAACGACCTTGTGATTCGCTATTACAGATGACCGAGGTCCAGAACGGGTCTCAAAAGCCCCTGCGATCCTCGACCGCCTTTTTCGCCCAACTCCAAGACCAAGTATCCCAAGCAGTCAAAGGAGGAGGGGCAAAGCCAGCCACCTCCAAGTCGAAGAAAAAGGACCAGAAAAACTTGAATAGCGTTCGTCTCAAACTATGAAACTTTTTTTCGCTCAGTGTAAGTTTTACTCATCGAGAAGAAAAAAACAAACAAAAAAAAACAAGTTAGCGGACTTGGAGATTGATTACAAATTACACGTTCAGCGAGTTTTGTTGTGAGGGAGGGCAAAATTGCGAGTTCAAACCCGCTTCTTGAGGAATTCAGACTTCCAAAAGAGAAAAAAACAAACGAGAAATGTGGCGCAAGGTAGCGATGCTATGAAGAAAGCCATTAAAACTTTTTCTTGAAAAGAAGTCTGAATTCACGTGTTTTACCCGCTTCTGTTTTGGAAGGCCTTATTAACTTTGCTTGTCGTTTGGTTTGAGCTGTTTACATCAATGGCGTATGCTGGGGAAATTCCGTATCATAAGCCAAGCTAAGGTTGACGGCTGCCGTGAGCAGTTTGTCCTTGGCTTCTTACTGCCTGTACTCCAGCTTAGAGAACAGTTCGGCCCCTTGATTATCAAGCTATGAAATCTACGTTGTTGCTTAACCAGCGGGATGGCAGGACAGGCAAGGTGCTGCTGCACATAGCTACATGTATCTATTTACTGTAAAACTGTTAGGGTGAAACACGAACCAGTAAAGTTTGGATGGCAGCAAAAGTGAGTTATTTTCTTAAATGGAGACTAGGGATGGTCAGCTTACGTGACGGGCAGGGGCGGTTTGATCAAGGTTGTGGTAGGGAAATCCCGTTGGAAGCCTTTTTGCGGATGCAGGGTTTTGCCATATTAGCCTTTTCAGACACCTTGCTTGGAGATGGATCGAGATTTCCAGATGGGGAAGACCGATTCTGCCAACTGTTGGCATATTCCATGTGTGCCAATGGGGCATGAGACGGTTTCTGCAAGCTTTCGACGTATGTTGGAAGACGGTTGTCAAATGAGCGAAGAAAACTCGAATCAACGGACCGGGCAAGGTTTTGATCGTCCAAGTCGTTATGTGTCCAAATGGTCAAAACGTAACAGGTGAATATGTCTAGTGCGTGTAGCTGCTCATCTAGGCTATGGTCAAGGATTAACGTGAGAAATACGTATGAATTTTGACGGGGGGAGGGCCAAAAAAGAGAGGGGATAAGGGGAGACCCCGAAAATTTTGGAAAAGGGAGCACGTCCTTGTCCTGAGCTTCCACCAGCACAAGAACGCAACTGCTGAGGTTGTGTTAAGCAAGAGTAGGATAGGGTTGGTATGAGAGGGAGATCTGGATTGAAAAGAAGAATAAAAAGTCCTATTGCTTGCGGTTTCCAATTTGGTGATTGACTTATCGGGAGTATAACGGGCGTGACTACTCTAGGAAAGGTGAGAACAGACAATTCCTAGCACCGGGACGGACTGAAAACTTGACCCAATTTCTACTTCGGCGATAGTGTGGGTTGACGCTCAAGCACGCTAGAATGGAATGGCACTAAGGCTTTGGAAATAACGAAGGGGAAACTTTCACTGCAATGCAAGTGGATAGCTCCTGGCTGGAGCTACGACGATCGCCTTCATTGTAACTGGTCCTAATTTCCAACAAAAAAATAAGGCTACTTCTATACGTTCCAAAATGGAGGTAATACTGACAACTAAGCCGTTAGGATAAAAATTTTCTCCTGAAAACAAAAACGTTTATACACTGGTGACGGACTTGCATCACGCAAGGTATTAACTGTGGATTCTGGGACAGCTATGTTAAAGCTCGTTACAAATATCAAAGGAAACAGCCGTAATAGTGAAAAATTGTATTTTTCATAGACTCACACGTATGTATTTTATTATTAGGGTAAAGAAATTTGCATTGTTTTGGTATTGGTGAGATAAAGAAACCCGTTAGCGGGAAAGAACCTGTTTATCGATTACCAAATGTTGGAATCGATACTTACAATACAGATGTATTTTCTCGGTTTGTTTGCTAACGAATTAATATTTTTACTACTTTTTATCAGAATTGAGCCCTCCACTGCTAAAGAATGTGTAAAGTGCGTGGTTTGTACGCCAAAAAGTGAATTTTCCTTGTGGTGGTAATAGACATCAACTTACTTCGAGAAGTGACGATACTAATACCAAGACTTGGTATCGATCCATACTGCCAGCTGCAGGTAGAGCTACTTGGAATGCATCAGTCATGGCGGTGTTGGTGGAAGGTGCACAATACGGATTGTCTTCGCCCTCACTTTCTTCTTCTTCCAAGTCATTAGTTTTTGTGAAATTAACAGATTCTGCCCTACGTTCCATAGAAGAGTTTCTGCGATTACAGGTAATGTCCATACTTTCAGTGATTTGGGTTAAATATACCTAGTTTGGACGTTAGTGTTGAAAAATTGAGGTCGACAGACACCGTGCCTATGTATGTTGTTGAGTAAAAAGAAGGGGGGTTGAGACGAGACTTTGAACAAGTAAAAACCAGACGCCATGATCGCTGTCACAGATAGAAAATACCCGCTAGTCTTTCTTTTAGCAAGGGACCCCCATTTTTGGCGTCCGTAACTGACAAAAATGGTTGGATTTTTGGCTGTTCTGGTGTGGCCGTTCCTGTGAAATTGGTTGTGGGGCCATATTTAGCTTCTGTACCCTTCTTACGTTGTGACTTGCGTTGACTCTCGCCTGGCCAACGTTTCGAGAGCTCTCCTCTATTTCTAAATGTCCTTTTAAGGACCCGATTTCCAGGAATTGTGGTTCCGGATTTTGCGATTCGTGGTTTTGCTCTGGGTGGGTTATACAGACGCATCCAAGTGTTTCTTCTCAAAGTGTGTGATTCTGGCGTAAAAGACGATTTTCACCAGTCAAAAAAAGCTGTTGAGCTTCACCAATCTCCATAGGTCCTATTTACGGTGAATGAAAAATCTTCTAAGACCGTGTCTATGTGAGTGTGTATATGTGTGACCTGGCCTTATCTTTGGCTGGCTCGAGCTGCTGGGCTTCCTTCTTCTTGGCTCGGGTCTGGGTTCCAAGCCATTCGTCCCGGTTTTTCCAGGCTTGTACGGCCCCCTCTCTTTCTCTTTTATTTTCTGTACCATTTCCCTTCAAGTCGTTTCGATTTCGGTCTTGCTAACTCTCTCGCAGCTCACGAGTACGTCTGGTAAACTTGCCACCCCCTGAGGGCGAGCCTAATTTCTGGACTATTCGCGTTGATTAATGCTTTCTTTTTAATTTTTTGGACAAAACATTACTGGTGTTTTTTTTTAAAAAATCGATAACACTTTATCGGCTAGAATAGTGAAAAGAACAATGAAAACGAGTGCAATGGCCTGCGTTCCCGTTTTCAACAGTTTTGTCTTGTGCAGGATGCTATAATGGGTCAAACAAGGGTTTCTTGCCATTCAGTCTAGTGCGATCGTTTTGTTAGAGTTCCGAAGCTGTTAATTCGGTTTGAAGTTCACCTAGATTTGCCCAGCTAAATTTTACAGACATGGGAACCATCTGTTGCCATCTCTGTGACGTCACAGTACCTATAACGACAGATAAAAAAGGTTGTCCTATCTTATTTGTACCATTCTAAGTGTTTCTCGAATCGAAGGCAGGCAAGAAAGATACCACCATATATTCAAATGGTCAACAAGGCTTGTCTTTTACGCTGTTTTTTTCGGAATAACTAGAAACCGTCTGTTTTTGAATTGAGGATTCGTCCCCAAAGCTTTACAACACTTGTTTATGATCGTGGACCTGTGGAGGTCGGGTTTTTGGCCTACGTGAGGGGTCGCATTTCATCTTTGATAAGATCCCGAATGACTTGGAAAAAGTTTTCACGAGCGACTCGTTAGTTTTCGGTCGCTAAATAGGGAGCTTCTGCTCATATTAAATGGAATAAGCAAATTTTGAATGGATTTTTTTCTAGCTGTATTAGTTCTCGGGGTTTGCCTGCATTAAAGCATGGGACGGAGACGAGGATGTTATTCAACGTGTTTCATGTGAAGGGGTGTGCAAATTAAGAAGGACGGGGGGTATTATGCTTGCATGGGCTTGACAAAGTATTTAGTGCCTTGTCTGAACTTAATACCTTAGTCGTGGGGATCTGTGACGTCAGAAGTCGTTTGTCTTCAAGGCACCACCACGTGACCGACACCTGGTTGCCCTGTGGCAATGTACGTTCTCATATACCTTCGTTTTAGTTCGGCTCATTATCTCTAGGGAAGTCATGAAAATTATTTTTGGGATACTGGGGGATTATTATTGAAACTATAAAGCTATTTTGTAGGTATATTTAGGGGGTGCAAGAGCTAGCTTTGAAGCAACTGGTCGCCTACCTACCGGTGAGGATAGGTAATGGAGCTAGGAAGTGTTAAATTAGACAGAATTGGTCGTGTCACCTGTTGCATCATATTGGTTTTGTCGGGCGAGCGCTTGCATTGAAAGTCGGCGCCGTTATGCGGCATGGAATGCGACCAATTTCTTCCGCATCACAGGATTTTAACGTACAACGGAGAGGAATAAGAAAGCATTGTTGAGGTGGGGGCGGGCTAGACTGCATCACAAGTTAATAGTCGAGGAATGGTACTTGCGGTGCTATAGGGAACAAAGACACCGTTTAAGGTCGTGTTGGGGTTTCTTAGACGTTACACAACTCGCACTATTTTGACGTCATTCAGTGCGTGCAGCTTTTTTCTTTTTGGGGAGACGGGAAACAAGTGTGTTACATTGAGATGAAAATCATTGATGAGTACATGTACCGTGAAGTGATGTTGTCGAGATGTAAACTTATTCAGAGGCCGTTGTAGCATGTGTCTTCAAGTATGGAAGAAGTTCTTCCGAATTGAGGAATGACATGTCTGTCGAGCCATTGCAATGGATATTTCATGGGGTTCACTAATGAATACTGGTTTGGGGGTTTAATGGGTTTCGGGTTAAACCCCATTGATTAAGCAGGCCTAATTTTTCATAATTGAATGGCAATACCCCTTAGCTAGAATGTTTAGAAAATTGTACAGAACTTTTTAATTCTCTATCAGTATCGATAATCTAAAATGTTCTCCTGTATAACATACTTTATCAAAATATTTTTTAAAAAATTTCTTGCATTAATATCCAGCGTGAGCGCTACTCTTTGTCGGTAAATTTTCTAATTTATGACAAGAAAAGTTCTGTACAATCGGTATATGAAATCTATCGGAATAAGAGAATATCAAAAGACAAAATGATCCGATTCACTAGGCTGACATTGTTCTTGCCATTCGACGGTCTATATCTATAAATATGAGAGAGCATAGTCGTTGCCTTGAGTGTAGGGCACCTGTGCGTAGCTCCAATAAATTGCGGTTCCTAATATCGTTTTTCATCTGTTGCAGGCCAAGAATGGGACCGCCAGCGGTTCACCCACCATTCAGTTCCATGGGAATGACGGGGTAAGTGCGGGGTTAATCTATTCACGTGCTCCAGTCGGGGTGTATTTCCTCTAGGAATTTTTTTTCCGGGGGGGAGGACAATTGAGTGGGAGAAGAGCGTCATCAGCACAAGATCGATATAACGTTCCGTCGTCTGGAAATAAACTGGCGTTGGGTTGTTTTTGGTAACAGAGCGGGGGTGGGATAATTTTCCGAGTATACCGGGAAGACCGTGGTTCACGTATGACGTCACGGACGCCTTTTTCCTTCGACGAAAGCCCTCCAGGGGGTTTGCCCCGGATTTGGCGTCAAACCTTTTGTCGTTAGTCAATCTTTCCGGGGAATTGCTAACTAGGATGCTTCTGTACAGCTTAGTTGCGGTTTGTAAGCTTTTCCGTTCCGCGTAAATTTTTTTGACCCGCATGGGGAAACGGGGTGGGGTGGTAATTTTTTTTTGTCCCAGGGAAGCCAAAGGGTCAAGAGAAGTTCAGTTATCTAGCCAAATGAGCACACAAGAGAAACGTTAAGACAGGTCACGTCCTTGACCCTTCGCTGTTAGCCAGACGAAGAGCGTGACCCTTCGGATATTATAAGAGGGGTGCCATGGGGAAAGGGAGGAGTCTAGTGGGCCGTACGTAGATAAAGGGAAAGCCCCTAAGTTTTGACGTTGACGACTTTGGAGCCTGTTTGTCGTGCACCGTATCAAGAAGGTAGCCAATCACCAGGCTCGCTCAGCTTAGTGACGTCACGCATCGGCTGTTTTTACTTGGCTTTGCAGAAGCTGGATAAAGGGAAACGAGTTTCGGCCAGAAGTGGAGACTATACAGGGGCAGAGCGCCGTTAGCGTTGACTGTGAGACGGGGACATTTTGGTAATTTTTTTTCGCATACGAAAGAGAAGTAGGACTCCTTGACGGGTTCCAAATAGTCCAGCGAAGCCCGTTGTTTCTCGGCTCACGCCTTTCAACGACTGCCTTATGGCAGATGCAGGTGAGCTAAATATAGGAAATTGGTCGCCGGACAAGACAACGGGTCCGTATCTGGGACGGAATGACAAGAGACTTTTTTCCCCGAAACTATTGGCGACTGAAGGCGAAAACTGAAAAGGGAACTTTAAGATTGTGCAAAAAGGTGGGTTCTCTCTAGAGGTGGCGGCAACGGGGAAGGTCGAGATTAGGCAGGAGAAATAAAGTTTGCCGTAATGGTAATGGTATCCCCCCTCCAAGTGTAGGTCATTGACCAACAAGGGAACAAACAAGTCCTCGTGCATTCGGACCGAAGGAATGGCGAAAAATTTCGACTCGCGTTTGGCTGCGAGTGCTGCATCCAAGGTTGCGATTTATAATAACTAGGTGGGTTGTATTACAGACCCGCTTTCTCTTTCAGTCAATTTTCAGAAGCAAAGGAGGCGAGACATCCAACTTTCCCTTGGGGAGTAGTAGAAATGTAGGGAGTTTTTTCGGGAAAAGAGAGAAAGGAGAAAGAGCAGTCTGAGGAGAAAAGAGATTCTGGACTTGGGTGTCACGTTGATGCGGGAGTTTTGCACGGAAATGTGTGGTTAAGCGTTGACCAAGGTTACTGCGTCGTTTCGTTCGCTGTCGGGAGAAATGGATGGTCATCCCCGAGTTTCCCCTTCTATCTTGATCACACATAGGGAAGAGTAAAGAATAAAGTGTACACCCCTCGAAATCCGAGGTGTACTGTAACAGTGATAACCGTTCCACGGAGCAGTTAACGGAATCGGCAGGACGAACTTTGGTAAACAACGTACCGTTGACCAGGGGTCTCGTACGGTTTAGGAAAACGGCTAGATAAGCTTCATAAAACTCCCAAGTTCGGCCGGTTGCTTAGCACACAACTCCTTTAACCAGCTGTAACAAAAAGCTAATTATTTTAGCAGAACACATGGCCCTTAAATGCATTGAGGCTACAGTGCACACCTATCAGCGCAATAGGGGAAGGCGCCTTGGATAGGTCAGATTAGTTTCAATAAAAAGGTCTCAAAATGCACTGGAGCCTTTTTAGCTTCTCGCGGAAGCAACATTCTGATCCGTAGGTTAGTGGTAGAGCAGGATAATTGAATGCTTGGGAAATCTATGTCTTTCCTAGTAACCTCATAGCAAAATTATCCGATTGACAGTTTTTCTTCATTTTTTATGTTACTTAGAAAGGTCTACGAAAGTTCGTAAAGTTACGAAAGAAAGCTCTAATGAATGAGGCCAGTTTGTTAAAAAAGTTAATTTGTAGTGTGGTTTTTTCCCAACGGTTCGCGACTCAGAACTTCACCGGAGAGGGTTATTTATAAAATATTGGGCAGTTTTCCTAAATTCTATGAAAACGTTATATCTAATGCACTAAAGCACGATTAGGTACAGTATAGTCTTAACAATTCCATATGTGATCAAGTACAACAGCACTGGGAAGGTAGCTGAGTTTGCTTTTGCTGTGCAGGACGGTTGGAAAGTATCCATGCGCTACTAATTGCATTGTACGCTCAGTAAATGATCCTTTCGGTCATATCCATCGATTACGCTTGCAACCTGTCCGTCCGATCGTAATTTAAAGTGGTATTCGTAAGCGGGTCATTGATCGTCGTGACAAATCCGGCAGCGCTGTGCTGTCGAAGTTTTGTAGTGCTTGCCTCTAGCTGAAAATGTTTAATTAGCCAACTGTTGTTAGTTGTACATGGCGACTAGCATTCATTATTAGTTCCCAGGCTGCTTGTCGAGACGTGTTATACTGTATGTTGCGATTTCTAGTATGTCACAACATAAAAGGCGGCTTACAGACACCGTTGAATAGTGGCTTTTGTTTGTTGTTGACCTCTCATCTTTTAGGGAGTCCCCAGTCTTGATAGGGTAGCACTTAACCGGGGTGAAATGAGCCTGACCCCCAAGGTCATCAAGTAGTTCTTCTGAGACAAGTCCACCCAAAGCGCTCTCGGCCAAGACCGTCCCGAAAGGAAACCTAAACCGAGCTGGCAAAAACTGGCCCAGGAAAAGTAGGTAGGCAAACCGAACCTGAACCAAAAAGCACCCTGGGATACCAATGAAATAGGACATGGAGCGAGTTAAAAGTTATGGTAACCACTGCGTGCGTTTGGTTAGCAAGTCCTGCAACAAAGAAGGTCAACACTCGTGGGTTTCCGACGCGGTTTCCCCAACAGTTTTGAGGAGCAAGGTTGTACGAGAATTTTTAGAGGTCTTTTGGGTTCTTTTTCTCTTTACCGCTCATCGCACCCACCAGAGGCTTAAGATATATTTACATATTCTTCCTTCTGACGCTTCCTTTATGCGAACACGAAGAATGGAAGCCAAACAACTCCACCTGTGCTTCAAGGCTAACTTTTTGTCTTGTTCGTTCCCCCGAATGTCTTAGCCACTTTTTGGGATCGGAGGTATTTTTTTATGTTTGGCTTGTCACTTGTGATGTGACTAATACACAGTATGCCATCGACTTGCCAGGGAAAAGTCGAAACACTTCATTGCATTGGCAGTGCGCAAGATGATGGATGTATTTAGTAGTGTTCAAGGTCGCCGTTCCAAAAGCGCACCGGTCGTTCAGCAAAAACGAATACGAACGAGTACGAACGAAAGCTTTCTAGGAAGCATAATTGGAGACGCAATCTCTCCCAGTTCTGACTAGAATTGTAAAGTTTACATTAATGGTCGACATTGTGGGGAGATTTGAGAGGAAAGGAAACCTCAATAGGCTGCGCAGTCGTGCGAATCGAAAGCTTGTAATATTAAGCCGTGGTTGGGGGCAGCGTTTGTAACGGAGGATTGGCGGATTCTGAAATCGTGTATTATTTACATAGAAAACGGTCGAAATCGGTCTTGCCGTACCTGAGGCCAACTGTGCCACCTAATATATAGGTAGGCAAATCTTTGTAGCGGTTTTCGGTCTTAATTGACTTGACTCTTAGGTAGTGTAGCAATCAGGCCAAGGGTAATTTTGCATTCCCTTGCAGTGCGTACCTGTTGTTTACAGTAGAAAAAAATGGCCTTCCTTTTTTATAGGATTTCCATGTTAAGTTGGTACAGCGTATGTCACGAAAGCCTAGGGAAAAGGGGAGAAAGGTGTACAGGATCTGTAGGCACAAATTGTAGTATTCATGATGTATCACTTTTGTTACGCTGTCGGTTGACCAACAGAAACCGGAAGCAACGTTTGGGCGTGGCTCTTTCAGAGCCAGTCGCCACGTAAATGTCCTTGTATTGGGTTGAAGTTATAGAGAAAAGCCTTCAGATCGGTTGCTCCGTCGAAGGTGACCAACTCAGCTTTTATCGTCGTACCGTAATTTGTTCAAGATCAAAAAGTAACCAGATAGCTTTTAATCGTCATGGTTTTTATTGGCTTGCAATAAAATAAGGAATGCTTGTTACAGTCTCTCGTGGCTTATCTTTTGTCGTTAGGACACCGCATACAGTGGCCAACTTGGGGTAGCATCTGCAATCTTTTCCGTCCTGGGTACAGTACCTCATAAGGTTCGCCAAAGTTGGGTCTTTTTCCGTGCAAATGCGGAAGCGTCACGCTGGTCAGAATCCGAAACCCCCAAGTGGTCGAAAGGGTCATTTTGGAGGGGATGTTCGAGTTCTACATTGTCCCTGAAAGATTTGTCCCCTTTTCCTTTCACTTTTTGGTCAGCTATCCGGGGCTGCTCTAATGAGGAGTGGAGCAAATGTGAGCGCATGCGAGACTCGCAGGGAGACAAAAGGGAGAGAGAGAGAGAGTTGTGAGGTTTACTCGCTACGTGCTGAAGAAATTTGCCTGGCAAGTTCTGGCATTGGGAGCACTTTTGGAGCACTTTTTGGGTGCTTAGAAAGAACAAAAGTCCGAAACGGAAGATGGGTGAAAAAGAATGGTGTATATTTTAAAGAAAGGAAGAACCGGTTAAAAGGAAGGGAAAGTGGTGGCGAGGATAGATTGATTAACCGCCTGTGACGTCACACTAGCCGTAGTTCGCTGGAAAAAGGGGGCTCGAGAGAGGGGGGAGGGGGGCTTTTCAAAACTTTTCAGATGAGACTTCAGGTTCCTGTAAGTAGGTTACATTTGCCCCCAAGACAGGCACAAGGTTTCGAGATGCTCTTCTTTTGAAAGCTGTTTCAGGGGCCGTATAGAGGCTTTGGAATTAGTTGGGCCATGTTTGAAATCGATGGGTGCTTAACTGTGTGTTAGGTTAAGGTAACTGCAATTCTCCTCGAAGCGTCTATGGAGACTTGAGAAAACGAAGAGACTTGGAAACGTCCAACCCGGAAATGAGCTTCCATTCATCAATTTTAGAACAGGCTGAACGTCGCTGCCGCAACAGGAACAATTGAGATGACGTGCGAAGAGAGAAAGCAACGGGACCCCGTCTGTCCCTGTTTCTCGGTGCAAGACATAGCGGAATCTTATGTTGCGTATGCCAAAAGCTGTGAGGTATCTTACTTGCGAAAGGGGGGCGTACGAAGTACTGGTTTCCGAATCTTAAAAGCGTTTAGAGGAACAAATGGAGTTCGTGCTAGGTAACATGTTCTTAAGATGCTTTGGCAGTAATCCTGCGTTAGAAAGGCGATAGAACGCAATACGGTGACATAGTAAGACGTGGGTGGAAAAGGAGTTCTGCGACCTTGGGGCCTTTTGATATCGAGAGAACGTGACTTGTGAAAAGCGTTCACGTTCGGTGGGTAGATGGCGCCAGAAATTGTTTTTCGGAGGAATACAAGTAGGTAAGGTCTCGTATTATGGTCCGTGCATCCACTGCCATGGAACTTGTTCTCAACTTTATGAAAATTGTTTCTTTGGATCGAATTTCTGTCACTATAGTAGGTATGCCTGGTCAGCTTTCAACAAAATACCTAAAGTAGTTCGCACAATGAATAGTTTGGATTGTCCAGATGCTTATCTAGTCACGTTACTTTTTGGTTTCCATTATTTTAGCGTTTAAATACCACATGGCTCAAGCTGGTAGGGAATCACGTTGTAGTTTTTGCGGTATAAATTGTTTGGGCGAAAAGTTCGGTTTCCCGCAATTGCATCACATGTTGTTAAAACAGAAAAAAGACGCAGTAAGGATACTGGATGCAAGGAACTCATTAGCAGTGAAGGTGGATTTAAAACGGGGGATCTAATTCAAAACTCGACTGTCACTCAAAGTTCAATATTGTCAGAATGTAATGTGCTATAATTGTTACCTGCCTTGTTCTCCTCTTTTTAGTATTTGTGGTTTCCGGGCAACAATGGACATGGCTCTTCCTACAAATTCAGTTTGTCTTCCACGGCGGACACGGAGGGACCCCAAGGATCGTTCGAGTGTTTACAACAAACCTCTTCAAAGTGAGTAACGCCATTTCTGCTCAGGTCACTTGTGACTAATGAGAGCATTCTTTTTAGCAAGCACTTGGAAAGCTTGGGACCTTTGTCCCACAAGATGCGAATTCATGCCAAGGAAGATGTGTACGAGACCACTAGACAACGGATGGCAGTTGTAGAAGAGGCAAACAAGAAAAACTGGTACATTAATTTCATAGATGACAAGTTCCTACCCTAGCGGCACCCAGAATGAATTCTGAGGCTAACTTGGGTGTTCCGCATCTGAGACTGTGGTTTTTCATAGTTGGAATGGCTTGTCCCTTTTTGTTTTTGAAATTATTTAGTGCGGTGGTTTTGGAAAACTCTGGCCCGGGCATTGGCCGCAAAGTGAAGTTACCCAAGTCGCGTGGCGCTGCGTTACCCATACCACCTCGAAGGGAACGCGATTCGTCTGCGTCCTCGGCAGCTCCTTCACCGCCTTTCCCTCCCCATCTGAGCACAGCCACGCCCACGACGCGACATCGGACTGCCCATATGCCACCTGCGCGTGGCTCAACGAATTCCAGTACTAGTTCACTGACGAGCTTTGCTCGTCCGCCTGCGGCCATTTCCCCCCTTTCCAAGTCCAATTCCTCACCGCCTTCATCCTTTTCCTCTTATAATAATAACAATAGTAATACTGCCCCAACGCCATCGACTCCCACGTCTGCTCCGCCCACGAGTACTACGTCGCGGCAGCCGCCAGGACCTGCCTCGCTTGCCAATGAATCTGCCGTGAACCCTGAGTTGATGCGACGACCAATACGAGAGCGTATCATTCATCTGCTGGCGGTGCGGCCTTACAAAAAACCTGAGCTTCATCAACGACTCACGAAAGAAGGCATTCGGGAGAAGGAGAAAAAGCTCATCGTGGCCGTGTTAAGAGGCGTGTCCTTTATGAAAGACAATGCATATCATTTGGCGCGACATGTGTGGAATGATGTGCACGATGATTGGCCTTTTTACTCACAGCAGGAGCGGCAAATGCTCAAAAGGTAACTTGTGTATTCCAAGCTAATTGGTATTGCGCGACGTTTAGAAGATTAAATTTAGAGTTCTTGAAGGATTTGCATTTCTTGTTTTCGGACTGTCGTTTGAAATGCTCGTGGACGCATCTGTAGTCCATTCACGTAAAAAAAATTGAAAACAGGTTGCGGAGTTTCTTTGTCAACACTGACGAGGCTTTAGTGTTTTCATTTTAGGTGCTTCGACTTCTCGGACGTTTGAAAGTTAGAGCTTGCGTACAACCATTTTTCAAGAGCTATAAAGCTATTATTTTTATTATTATTATTATTAATTTATTTATTTAAGGGAACTGTCATATTGTAAAGTTTCCTGTCAATTCCGTGATAGTTGAAGGGGTTCAGGAAAGTACGCTAGCTCTTCACCTGTACTCGACAATTTCTCAGAACTTTCACCAAGTGGCAGCACAAGACGTTACTTAACCTTTGAGAAAAAACATTTCCCTGAAGAGTCGTAAGACAAGATTGTCAGGAAATAGACATAATGTTTTATTCCTGTTGACAGATTCGCTCTATATGTGAGAAGGTAAAACTGAAAGACAGCTAAGTTATGTAATGTTGATGATTAGTAGAGACGATACCTTCAAGATTAACTGAAGTCTATTACCATTGAAATCGAAGTAACTAATTGATGTGTAGATATTGTTACTTGGATGTTGAATATTACTTAGGAACTTGCCTATTCCATTATGTTTTTCCATTTCGCAGGCGGAAACCGCAAAATTTAACGCCACCTGGTAGTGATTCCAGTACCGGAAGTGGTAAATCGCCTTCCTCATCTCCGCCGTCCTCGTTGCATCCGTGCTTGCCGTCCCCGTCACGCTCTCCGTCTAGTGTGACGTCGTTGCCTACGAGTGTTTCCAACAAGCGGCCACATTCCTTGCCCTTGCCGGAACACGCCAGCAGTAAAGAGCCCAATCCAGCCAAAAGGCCGCGAGTCTCCTTGAGCCACGCGGGCAAACGGACAGAACCCTCAACGACATCGGCCTTTTCTTCTTCGTCTACTTCTTTGTCGTCCTCCTCATTCTCCCATCGCAACTATAACACCAACAGTATGAACCACCACAACAACGCCATCGGTTCTACGGTCACGTCCTCCTTACCTGAGCCTGATACGCCAGCCTCCTCCCCGGAGAGTGTCGGCCCAGGAAGTGCTGCCTTAGAAGAAGAGGATTACGGAAACCCCAGCTGTAGTAGTCCGGTACCTCCGCCGTCAGCGCCAGTGTCTACGGAAACTCTTGCAAGTACGGAAGAGGCTGGTGATGACGCTTTGGTCTCGTTTACAGATGCGAGTTTCAAACACGAGTACCGCCGGATTGAAAATAGCGAACAGCGGTCGCGTTATAAAGCGGACTTCCGAGCGATATACGAGAAATATCGTCGCTTACATGGCACCATTGATGAAGTGTCGAGGCGCTTTGCTCAGTTGCAGGAATCCCTGCGAGGCACCGTGGAAGGTACAGAAGAATGGCAACGAGTTCGAGATCAGATCCTTCGTGAATACCGAAACAGTTCGCGGGATGCCAAATATCAAGCCGCCAAGCAACGGTACAACTACCTCCACCAAAAACTGGCTCATATCAAGAAATTGGTATGTGATTACGATGCTCGGATGCCAACTTGCCAGTCGTGACCTTGATAGACCTACGAATTATCTTTCGGCCCAACCTTTTTTTGCAAGCGAAAGCACGGGGGAGGTGGCAAACGAAGATCAGCGAAAATTGGAATGCTTCTTCTTCCGTGGCAGCGTAACCCACGTTTGTTTGATTAATTTAATTTTTCTTTATATTGGAGGTGGTCGGTTCAAAGGTGGTCAAGAAAAATTAATCCCTTCAAAAGAGAAAAAACAACAAAAAAACTAAAGCGATATACGAGGAACGTTACGTCGTGTTGCTTCTACTGTATTCCTACCCTCAAGACCCCCCCCAGGAGGCTGCGAATTATTGAAAGGGTGTCAAAGCACACATCACGTGTCTTTCAGGCTCCTCCCCCTTGCTGGAATTCTTAGAAAGTCTTCCTCATATCCCAACATTTTCAACTCTAAATGTCGATTCACCCATGGAGATCAAGGATTTAAAAGAAGCGCAGTGATATTAGTCTAATTCCCTTGACGCAGAGAGCACGAGCCGCAAACCAGAAAGGGAAGGAAAGTGACCCATTCAACTTCGGTTAAACACGTTCTCGTGGTTGATGATCGACTGGGAAAACTTCCGGAAATCAAAGTTGAAGACGTTCGATATGTTTGCTCACTGGCGAGCGTTGATTTCTTTTTTTCTTTTTTTCTTTCCTTAAAGAAACGTTGGACCAAATAGCGAGAGAAGGTCCTTCGACATACAGTGTTGAGGAAGAGTACGACAAAATTCCGCTAACTGATCACCTATTTACGAGAAGAGAGACTGTACTTATGTGTAATGTTTATTATGCAGTAATCTGTTTGAGTGGGTTCGAAATGACTTTAATTTGTACACTATACTATTTTACGCAAGACTCGCGAAGGCAAAAACGGACGGGAGATAAATATAATGTTAAACATAATTGTGAAAAACAAATCCTCGGCCATGACCTACAGCTCCGCCCCTTGGACAGCGATTCACGGAACGTGTGTGGGGTCATAGCAACCCTGTATAGAATACTATTTTTGACCCCCGCTCCCTTTTCACAGCTCCTCTCTCCTTTTTGACTGTTTAGTTGAATCGATTTTCCAACCCTTACATTTTTTTTGTTTTATTTTGCCCAAACTGCTCCTGTCAGGGCCACAGTCTTTTCCCATTAGCCCCATCCCCTCAGTCCCAGCGCAGAAGATAGCATGACGGCAGCAGGGATACAACTTGACCGTAAGAAAGTGGCTTGGAGAACGGTTGAATCTTATTTAGGGTGATTATAATTATTATTATTATTTTTTTTAAGGTCCGGGAGACAGTTTTGTCTTTGGTTATATCTTTCGTGTGTTTGTGTGATGCAAAGAATTTGTGGGGATGGTGCAAAAGAAGTTTTTTGGGGGTAGTGTACATGTCTCAAACAGAAACTTGATTAGTCGCCTCACTGTGCAAGCTCCGCCCTCTTTCTCCGAACTTGTGTCCCTCCAACGGTGGTGATTGCTTTGGCCTTTTGCTTATGGGAAATGAACGTTTACCCAGCCTCCTTGGTACTCTCAAAAAAGCTTGTTTATTAGTTAATACGCCCCCTTATTCGCGCGCTGCCAAGTCAATTTTTGGCAGAAAAGTCCGTTGACGGCGTGGCGGAGATAACGGTTGTGTTTAAAGCATTGTTATAGGCGTATATGGTAGGAGATGAAGCATGAGAAGACAAAGACGAGAATTTTGTGGAGGGCGTGTCCAATGCACTCAAGGGCCCTCGAGTTTTGTGCGCGACTGTCAAAAAAGTTTTCTTTCTGAAAGATGATTCCAAAGAAAAACTCAAACCGTGGCTAATTCCCAGCCCCTTGCAATCCCCCGATAAACTCCCCCCGATTTTTATGTTGTGGCCCCCTGTCTTTTTTCTTCCATTACAAGGTGGTTTGAAAATTTGCGTTCTTTGCAAATGGTTAAAAAACGCCAAAAAACAAAAATAAAGAACATATATTGCATTCAAATTCGGACTTCATTTTTAGCTGTACGTGTAAGATTCTTTTTTTTTCAGTTCAAGAATACCAGCGGTCATGGAGCGCGGGGCTCATCAAAGCCTGGGTTGAATGTTTTAAGTCATCTGTGGATACATCCACCAATATCTAATGCACAAGACTGAGTTTGATACAAGTAGATGCGCTTTACATTTTTGCATAATTGCAGATGTTGCGAACGTTTTCGAATTGCCTCATCTGCCTTTACGGTGAAATTTTGACAATTAAACGTCAAAATCATTTGTTCAAGTCAGTGGCGTAACCAGGATTTCATTTCGGGGGGGGGGGGTAATATGCAATTTTTTTGGACACTTGGTCATTCTCCTATCTTCCCCATTATAAAATCAAAATTTCGTGGGGGGGTTCTAACCCCCCCCCCCTCCCCCCTAAATACGCCCCTGGTTCAAGTACCTTCGCCACCTAATGAAAGTAAATTAGTACTTTCGTGATTTGCCGTCAGTTTCTTTTTTATCTCAGCAAGTTTATGATGAAGATCGCGCTTAAGCTCTTATGGTTGATCCAGGCGTCGCAGAGGCCGTAATGAACGACTTCTTAGTCGATGTACAGTCATGAGCAAAAAAAACTAGACACAGAAAACCACAGAAGGCTAATCAGGCCTCTCGAGGCTGATTAGCCTTCATTAGGTAGTGCAAGAGCTGGAAAAGTAGCCACAGGCAACTTGTATACTTTCAATAATGGATTACACTTCTTTTGCATTGTAACATTCCTTTGCCTACATACACCTTTTAACCGATTGGTTTAATCTCTTTCGCCACTTAAGGCCCCGGTATACACAACTTCCAAAATTTTTAAAAAATAAAAGATAGGGACACGCTTTTATTCTTAGAAGGTAGGTCTGCTCAAGTGACTTATAACAGAAGCAAAACGAAGTCAAACAGAAACTCTGGATAGCGGTAAAGCATAATAAAATCAAACAAAACCTTGAAATTTCATACACAATATCACAAAAACTACCAAACAGATCTCTATTTTTCTCTTTATCATAAAACTTTAAAAAATCAG